>CAJVPY010000082.1:0-37930 GCA_910591965.1 Dentiscutata erythropus | reverse complement strand
ATGAATCGTGCGATTGTATGGGGCCCAAATATGCGGGTTTCACCCAATTTTGGGTTGATCGTGAATGCCAAAATCCGGGGGCATCGTCATTGTATGCACGATCATTGATCGTGCATCGATCCAGGTCCCGATCGTCGTTTGAGTCACGTTTTGTGTGGTCACGATTTATTCTGCCCGTGACATTAGTTATGCAAGAAAAGAAGGGTTTAAAAAATCAGTTAATTGGTTTTGCTCTTGACATAGAGTTCTTTGGCATCTTTGCAACTGATTCTTTGGCCTTCTGGTTTGGTTCTACAATGATTATTAATAATGAATTATCTTCCGGACAAGTACATTTTTCCTTCCCTCCCCCCTAATACAATATAAATTTATTAAAAGTCTAATTAATTTTCTTTTTTTTTCAAGGTCGCTCTTATAATATCTTCAATTATAGTTGGCTGTTTCGGTCTTTCCAATTTTTTTGTCTATATTCAAGCTATTAGCTTTGCTACTGGCGCTGGTTCAAAAATGTTTGAACCTATTGATCGTATTCCCCCGATTGATATTGCTTCTGATGCCGGTTATAAGCCCGAAAATGTTGTGGGCCAAATTTGACTTAAAAATATAAATTTTATTTATCCGACTCGCCCTGATATTAAAACTTTGGATAATATATCATTAGTTGTTGAACCTGGTTCCACTGTTGCTCTCGTTGGTTCTTCAGGTTCTGGTAAAAGTACGATTATATCTCTCATACTTCGCTTCTATGATCCTCTTTCTGGGCGCATTTCTTGACGGACGTAATATCAAATCTCTTAATTTACCTTGGCTAAGAAGGCAAATAAGTTTTGTAAGTCAAGAAACTGTACTTTTTAAAACTACTATAGCTGAAAATGTATCTTATGAATTAGTTGGTTCTATTTATGAAAATTTACCCGATAGCGAAAAATATGAAAGGATTGAAAATGCTTGTAAGATGGCTAATGCTCATGAATTTATCATAAATCTTCCTGATAAGTGGTTCGTGAGCGTGGAATCTTATTATTTGGTGGACAAAAGCAACGTATTGTAATTGCTCGTGCTATTATTAAAGACCCGAAGATTTTTATTACTCGATGAAGCCACCAGTGCTCTCGATACGCAAAGTAAAGTATAGTCCAAACTGCATTAGATAAAGCCTCAGAGGGTCGCACAACAATAGTTATTGCACATCGTTTATCCACTATGCGCAATGCGACCAAGGTTATTGTGATGAATAAAGGTACTATTGTAGAATCAGGCGCACATAATGAGCTTATGGATAAAAAAGGTTCTTATTTTAAACTTGTTGAAGCTCAACAGATTCGACAGACTTTAAAGACAGAAAATATTGCCCATCATTTATCCATTATTCAACAGGCTTTAAATGCAGAAAAAAATTTTAATCTATTGAATTCATTTATATCGAATTCATTTATATCACCATTAAAGATGAAGTTACTGCATCATTTACTATCAAGAATAACAATGATCATCAAATCAACCAGATTACTCGTGCCTCTTCTCATTCTATTTTGGCTAAGAAAAAAGCTGATGCTGAAATGGGATTGAAACATAATGACCATGATTACACTAGTTGGGAATTGATCAAGAAGGTAGCAATCATCAATAGACCTGAATTTTTTATACTTTCTATAGGTATATTAGCATCAATCATTCATGGTACGTAGGTGAAATAATTCAGTATCCCTTTATACGTAAATCAAGAAAAAAGCAAAGGTTGAACTATTTAATTTTAGGTTGCATTTTCCCACTATTTGCTATTATTTATGCTAATGGTATTCAAGCATTCTCAAAAACCGGAGATACTTTACTTCGTGAAACAACTTTTATGTTTTTTTGTATTTGCTGTAATGATCCTTTTGGTATATATTATTCAAAACATTGCTCTTGGATTTTCGAATGGAAAACTTACTGAAAGAATTCGATCCATGTCTTTTGCTTCTATTTTATGACAAGATATTTCATTTTTTGATGAAGAAAATCATAGTGTAGGTACTTTGACTTCATTAGATGTAACTCCTTAGGGTTAGCACCCTAAGTATTGCTAGGGTACCAACCCCATCATGTTAATAGCTTGGCTGGCATTACACTTGGAAATATATTACAAATAATGGCTATGATCTTTTCCTATGTAATACTGGCTCTTATAGTTGGTTGGAAGCTCGCTTTAGTCTGCTTATGTTCTATACATTTATTGGTCGGATCTGGTTTATTACGCATAAAAATATTAAATGATTTCCAACAAAAAATTAAGACTGCTTATGAATATTCAAATAGCTTGTGAAGGTGCTGATAATATTCGAACAGTCGCTGCTCTTACTCTTGAAAATAATTTATGGGAAAGGTACCACAATTTATTGGACAAACCTATGCGCCAAGGTTTTAAAAATGTTTTCTTGGCCTCCATTCTCTTTGCTTTCGCAAACTGTACTATTTTTTTAGCAAACGCTTTAGCATTTTGGTATGGTAGTAAATTGTTTATGGATAATGAGTATGATCTTAAAAAATTGTTTACGGTCTATGCGGCAATTTCTTTGCTTATGTCCCAGATATGGGTAAAGCAAAATCTGCAACTGCATCCATAATGACATTATTAGAATGTGTTCCTAAAATTGATTCATTGTGTCAAAATGGTGAATAGATCAAAACTATTAAAGGTCACCTTAAATTTTTTAATGTCCATTTCCATTATCCGACTAGACCTAGCGTTCCAGTTCTCCAAGGTTTAAATTTAGAGATCAAGCCTGGTCAATATGCGGCATTAGTTGGTCCGTCAGGATGTGGTAAAAGTACCATAATAAGTCTTACTGAAAAGTTTTATCAAGTGACGAATGACAATTTACAATTGATGAAATGAATATAGATAAAATAAATGTGAACAAACTTCGAGAACACATTGCTCTTGTAAGTCAAGAACCATCTTGAATGATATGACCATAAGAGGAAATATTCTTTTGGGTTGTCTACCTGGACAAAATATTACCCAAAATGACTTAGAAAACGTGTATCATATGATATATACTCATTCTGCTATTGGGCAGAATGCCTTTTCTGTTGATCAACTGATAATTATCGAATGCATTAATCAAAATATGAAAAATCCGAATATTTTAAAGTGAAATATATTACTATTATTGTATTTGAAAGCATATTAACTAATTCGAATTTGGCTTGTTAATAAATAATTTATTATTGTTTATTTCGAAAGTTTTCTTAACCATTTAATTGTTATTATTAATTGTTTAATTCGGTTAGCATTAAAATTGTCCTAGCCCATGATCAAAATAATTCAGCCCGGAGTTATGAAAATTTTTTATTTGAAACGATTCCAATCTCAAATATAATAAAATTATTTTATATAACTAATAAAAACTAATGTTATAAATAATTATTTTTAAAAATATATAGTGTTTAAATTTAAATGACTAAATGACTTTTAAATGACTTATATATTTTAAGGTCATTTAAAATGACCAGGTCATTTAACATCAATGCTGCAGCTAGTAAGTTTTATAACAAAATATTTCAATACGAACTTACTAAACCATGTAATGTGTGTTGCTACAGCTAATCAGTTCTATACATGGGTAATCAAGAAATCACATTCTAACATAAAACCAACCTTAATAACATACTGTGTCACTACGATAGCAAGTTTATAACAAAATTTTTACAATAAATCATGACACAAATCACGACTATTAAATCCAATACAAATTAACTCAATCACATATTGTGTATCTTCGCAATAGTAAGTTTCGTAACAAAATTTTTTACAGTAAATTTTGATAGAATTCATGACTGTATACCATCTAATGGTTAACGATTAATCAATTAATTTTAATGTAAATATTAATATTACACTAGTGGATATTAGTATCCACCCCCTATTTTATAATAGTTTTTTGCTATTTAGAGTTAGGTTATGGGTTTTGGGACCTATAAAAGAGTTTTATATAATAGTTTAATTTTAGGTTACACAAAGTTTTGGGGTGTTCTGACATTTTTACTTAGTATATCTGACCCCTATTTCTTAATTAATTATTGAGATATAGCACTCTGGAACTAAAATTTAGGGTTAGGGTATGGGTTTTGGAACCTATATAAAAGCTTTATATAACTAGATAGCTGCGCGACCCATCGCGCAAAACCAGAAACGGAAGAACTAAGCAGAGGACAGAATCAATGCATCTGATACTATAAATTTGCGCATAATTATCATGCATTCCAGCGCTAATTGCGCTGGATATTCAACCTTTATTAGAGAGTTATAGTATACATTATACATCAGTACGTTTGATATATAATTGAAAGAGATACATAGCATATATCGGTGCGATTGATGTATAATTGGAATTAGCTGGTGGTTTCCCACTCGCATAAATGCAAGACAGCTGTTAGTTAGAAGTTTTGTAGTCACATGATTTTAGTCGGTGGTTTCCCGCCTGCATAATGCAGACCGGCTGTAAAGAGGTGTTTAAGCTGCCACAAAATGGCAGGATTCTACTGAGGGAGGGTAGGGTAGGGTGTGAAATTGATTTGCATTTTGAAGGGGCTGCTGTCGTGCTGCTCTGCCGCCCTTCTGTTTTATATCTGTATGTTATTGTCACATGTTCCCTGCTAAATTTGGATATATTAGTATTCGTGTCATAACGATAAGCTCCTAAAGTAATTTCATTAAATTTATACTTATCTTTCCCTTACATATACCGGATTCTCTTGTTGGAGCCGGATCACTCATGTGATCGTCGTTTGCTAATGCATCACTGCTTAGCAGTCTTTTCTATCTGTTGACCTACTGTCAGCTGAAAGAAGGCAGCAGTCATGTGAGTTTTAGCAATCATTGCTGTAACATGAAAACAATCATTACAGTAAATACAGTAAATAAAATAAAACAATTATCTAATAGCTCTTTACAGTTAGTGTTAGGATAAGAAAGTTTGTATTCTAAAATCATTCTAACAGCTCTTTATGGTTAGTAGAGTTCCAATTCGGGTAACTCCATTGTCCATATCTGAATCATTCGGATAACCGATTCAGATAATCCGAAAGGTATTCGGATAATTATCAGGATAATCCAAAAGGTATTAGATAATTATCCGATATAAATAGTAAATGGTTAACAGAATAAATTCAGATCCAAATATCTGATAATTATTGGTTATACACTTAACAAATTGAACCTCTTTACTATTAATATTAAGATATGAAAGTTCGTATTATAAAATTATTCCAACGGCTCTTTATAGTTAATGTTAGGATGAGAAAGTTCGTATTACTATTCTAACAACAGGAGGAAACAATGATTGTACACAACTAATCCCTCACCCGGTATACAACATATAAAAAATCATTTCACAATACCAGATCATTCCGTTAGTGCATATTATGATTATAATCCAACAACATTTTATTATAATAAACCAGGTGTTGTGTTATAATTATAACATGTACTAGCAGGGTGATCTGATATTGCAAAATAATTTTTTTATATGTTGCACACCAGGTGATGGTTCAGTGTTTCCTCCTTTTTATTCTAATAGCTCCTTATGATTATTGTTGGGATGAAAAATTATTATTCTAGCAGTTTTTTATAGTTAGCGCTAGGATCAGAAAGTTCGTATTATAAAATTAGTTTAATAGCCTTTTATGATTAGTGTTAGGATGAGAAAGTTTGTATTATAAAATCATTTTAACAGCTCTGATAGTAGATCACATGGTCAAAAAACGAAGTATCAGCGCCACCACGTGCCACACACTGAATCTCAGGCAGTGCTAGCCTAAGTAAGGAAAGTAATTGAAGGTTGAAAATCATATGAAGACACATAATGACATATGTTAGCTATGCACATGGGACCGGGTAACCAAAGATGCAAAACACATTTACAGCTGTTCTCGCATATTTTGGGACAAACTAAAAATTTGTCATTTCCCGAAATCTATTTGGTTTCATTCTAAAGGTCACCTAACTCTTCAGAATCACATCATTGTCTTTGGAACTTCAGCCCAGAGATAGCGACGTATTTTTCGGACAGTTAGATGATTCATAAGACGAAACGGAAGAGATTTCGGAAACAAGCAAATTTCAATTTGTCCTATAATTTATGAGAACAGCTGTAAGCCAAGAAACAGAGTACGGATCTGGTGATGCTTAAACCCGAATGATCAACCCACCCCCCACCTAGAAAGGATGACTACATGATTCTACTATCTCTCTAACTGCACATATTTAATTTCTCAACCAATACTATACTCACAGCCAGCTTGCTTTAGCGAGCGGCTAATCAATCCTACGGTGACTTCCAGTGCCGTTCTGACCAATCTCAGTCAATCACTCACTTTATGATCATGTACTAATCACCACTTACAGCTGTTTTCATAATTTCTTGGACACTCTAAAAAAATTTGCTGAAGTCTACTCAGCCAAATTCAATAAGCCATTTATCCTGGTACTATATAAATGCACAATACATATTAGAAGTCTTAAGTTAGAGTAATTGCTGAACGTTTGGGTATTAACAGGTCTTCTGTGGGTCGAGTTCTCAACCAATTTTAAAGGTATGACTGTGTTAATGAATTACCATCACTTTAAATAAACTTTATAATACTTTGAACTTTATTATAATTATTAAGACATTGTCGACAAATAATAATAATATTTTGATCTCTGATTTCAACTTGTGTTGCATTTTTTACAACCCCTAATCGTATTTAAACTTTTTTTGCCTACTCATATAATATGGAGCGTTATATATTAAAAAGACAAATTTTTATTTTTGTATAGATACAGTATATTTTAATAAACAAGTTTGCTATACTATAAAATAATTATATAATAAAAAGATTCACAAAATGAACTTAAAGTTTATATGTTTATTAAGAAAGTCCAACTTATAGTCAAAACCTTTTTTAGTGAAGATCTATTAATTGGCAAGAACAGTTTTTGGTATAAATTTTTGTATATATCATATTGGATAAGGCAAAAAAAAATTTTAATAAATTGTTGAAATAGTGAATATAATACTGTAATATAATATTAATTGAACAATGTGCTGTAATAATAGTAACTCAATAATTTTTTTATATACTGATCATGCACTAATCATACCGAAATCAATAACTTATTGAATTTGGCTGAATAGACTTTGGCAAATTTTTTTAGGGTGTTCTAGAGCTTATAAAAACAACTGTAATTTCTTTAATAAAATCATCACCGGCCTAAATAATTTGTTGCATAGTCCAACAATAAAGTGTAATTCAATGCTTTTTGAAATTTTTATTCGCAACCTCACATTATAATGAAATATAATCCGAATTAGATAGAATATTTTAATCAATCAGCTTCCATCAACAGAACTTCCAATCATGCATATACACACAAAGATTTAGCATGTATGTACATATAAATATGCGTTAAAAACAAGATCATCTTTTAACAGCATACAATGTAATGTTTGATATGTGAAGGATAAGCAACATGTTACATTTAAGATCACGTGGACCAATCAGATCTAAGATTTTGAGAAACAACATCATTTCGGTCGTTGTATAAGGGGTGTGCTGTTTATTATGTAATTTTTTAGGGGGGGAGGGTGGCAAAGATTTATCACGTCTATATTAGCCTCAATATTTGATTGGCTCTTTAACATGTGATATTGCAATTATAAGATCATCAAGAATTGTATGTACATACGTACGTATATACATACTACTAGATACTATATCAGATATATACTTTCAATATAGTAGTACAGTCAGGGAATATTCCAAAAATGGATATTGTAGATCACACCTTTTATAGTATAAGAGTGTCAATCAGAAGATTCCAGATTTTGTAGTATATGAGCATTAACCAATCAAATTAATCAAGAAGTTCAATATATAAAAGAGATATATGAATAAGTAGCAAAGCTTTATTTTATACTAAATCTTTTAAATAGTAATTATCTTTTGCTTTTAACTATCATTACCTTTCAAAAGTACATTATTGTATTTGGTTCATACTATCAACCAGCACTACCTGTATACATTATTAAACAATATCACCTGATATTTATTTGCCATTTAAATCTATTTCTATACTTTATCTTGATTGTTTTTTTTTATAAATAACTTAATAACACCTACGTAGTTATAAATAAATTAAAATTTTAAAGTTACTATAGTGTAAATAAAGCTTTTAAGATGTTTTTAAATATATACAAATTTTAAAAATAATCTTATATTAACTGTTAACTAATAACAAGTTTTAATATTTTGTTAAAATGAATACCTTTTTTTTAGCTTCTCATTTACTTTAGCAAAGAAGATTAATTGCCACTGATTAATTTTGATTATTAAAACTAGACATCTTGAACTATATGTTCAAAGCTTTCCAGGTCTCAATAATTATCAAAAAATTTTTTTCCACAATGTATGACATTTGAATGATAAAAGACACGTGAAAGCCAATCAAATTCAAGAATCTACCTGTAGATCGTTCTAGAATGTGATTTCTTAATTTGGAATATCCCCTGACTGTAGTATGTTTGAGATCTCAATTTTTTTTTTCTTATTTCGAAACTCTAGTATGTATGTAATAAATTTATTTGATCGTGTTAATCAAGTTAATTACATTTAAATAAAAAGTATTTTATTAACGTATGCCAAAACATAACAAGATTAATGGTTTATTTGTGAGTTGAATCATTTATTATCAAAAAAAGAGATATTATTCTTATTTCTAAACTTTATTTTTTTTTATAATGCGCATACTGATCATTTTATTTCTTTTTGTCTTATTTATATGATATGTTTTAGTTGCAGAATAAGGAATAAAGAAGAGAATTAAGTATAATAGGGGGTTTCAAAGTTAACAATAAGTGACGCATTTCAAAAATAAATAGAATTTTTTCAATAGTATTTTTTACTATGTTGAATTATAAATCGGAAAAATAAAATGAGAATCTCTGATTTTAACTTTGAAACCCCCTAATAAAATAATGAATTAAATCAATATTAGACGATTAACTACTTACAATTTTATTTGGTATCAGAAAGTGCCTCCAGTAAATTAGAAGGGTCGAATTTATGTGAAAGACCAATAGAAGATAAAATGGTGAAGTCTTCCAAAATAGCTACATTACTTAATTCAATTTTTTGGGCATTAAGAGAATCTAATAATGCATTAACTTCTTCTGCAGACAAATATGTCACTGTAGAGCTTGAAAGAAAAATTAGATGAGTATCAGTTGTAGATTTAATGGAAGGTTGTGCAAAGATCTGATTTGTATTTTTTTTGTATGCTTTTTTAGGATGATTTGCCTTTTTATAGTTTGTAATCATTTTCATAGTAGGAAAGTATTTGTTGCACACATTGCAACAAAGCCTTTCATACTGCTGTGACAAAATTGAAGGGCATATTTTATCATAATTGGGTAACTTCATTTTATCTATATATTGCAAAATATGAATTGGATTTAAATAATGATTATCTTTTCCTTAAACCAATAGCAGAAGAAATCTATTATTCTCTCTTAACAGATTAAATGCCTCTTTTGCATAGATTTTATTATAACAATTTTGGTTAGAGCACTTTCGTATATCAAGGGAGTAATGGCAAATTTGTGTATGACTTTCTATCCACAACCATGATGGAATTTCTTTTCCATTGTTTTGAAATAGGTCTTCATTGTAGTCGACATAATCAACATATACTTGCTTTCCATGAATTTTATCATGCTTCCAAATTTCACATAGACACTTACCAGCAACTTCAAAGTTATGCCTTGCCAAATCCTCATCTATAACTACTCCTTGACTATTAAGATGTGATCCAAATATATCAACTGGTAATTCAATTCTGGCAAGCTTTTCAGAAAGCATACACATACTACGCTTAACTGGGTTATACACAGACTGGTAAGGAGCATGTATTCGAATTGATAAATAGTCTAAATTAAGCTCACGAAAAAAGTGACAATATTCAATTATATTTTTTAAATGTTTAGGATTTTTGTCAGGTACACCATCTACCAACAAAATCCATATAGGCTTAAGATGTTCATCATGTTTTAGTATTTTTGCATACTCATTATGCTTTGAAATATTAAGTAAGTCTTTCATATATATTATTAAAGAAGTTCCTGTAAAATATTCAGGATGAATATAAATAGATAATTGATCTTGATACAAAGATTTATTAGTATCTTTAGGATTAATAATTAGATAAACTGAAGGTATAAGTTTTTGTTTTGCATCATGGGGGAAATCATGGTCAGAAACAGTAACAGGTTCATTAAACGATTGTATACTTTGAAATGTTCTACCAACCGCTAGTATACCTAAGCCAACTTTAGCCTTATTATCTTGTGAGATAATAAGGCTAAAGTTGGCAAAAGTTGAAGCAAACACTCTAACTGATTTGACTGATGCAAAACAAAAGTATTCGTCTATATGCGATTTCATCTCAGACCTAGAAACTGCACTAGTTTTGATATTTGCAAGATAGCGGTGATGAAGTGCATTATGTGTATTGGCATGTCAAGGCAAAAGATAAGTTGAAAGTGTTTGCCGAGTAATATAAATATTATATTTTTCTTGTAATGCCTTTTTTAAATGCTTAATAGTTTGAACCTTAATTACAGTTTTTCTTCTTTTTTTATCAGCTGCACCAAATTCAACGTATTCATGTATTTGGTCAAATAAGTCTAGATTTTTTTGAAGTTCAGATAGATGTCCTCTAGTATCATATATTTTAACAATCTCATTTTCAATTTGTTTTTTTCTTTTTTCCTAAAATCTTCTCTGAGCTGCAGCATGACTTTGAAGCAAATTAAAATGCTTTTTTTTTGTGCAATGGTTTCACAAACATCTTTCAATTTTTTACTGATTTGAAGTCAAAGATCTTTGTCACTAGTATAAATCATTAGGGTTTCACATTCACTTATTTTAGATTTTGCCTCTTGAATTAATTCCAAAGCTTGATATTGAGCTGATGCATTAGGTGCAATAGTAGGCATTTCGTTAAATGAAGAAGGTAGAGTAGAATTGGTTTCGGAATTAATATTAGAATTTGAATTTAACGATCTTGAACTAGGTAAATTCAGAGGGAGGAAAAAGTTTGCTGTTCAAATAATTGGTAGACTTGCTGCAAGATATTTGTTAATTAGTTTTCTAATTTCTATCTCAGGTTCTTTTCGATATTTTTACCATTCTTTATTTGCTGTGTCCATTAAATTCTGCCATTTAATATTCGAATCACAAGCTTTAACCATCATAAAATAGGCGAAGACATTGCAGAATTCATGGTACAAGATTTTAGTAGTAGCATATAGATGAGTTTTTGGAAACTTAGGCACAGAAAGAAAACTTTGACTCATTTTGAGCAATGGCACTTTAAAACTAAAAATAAGGAAAAGCTATATACTATTGGGTTATTAATCTGAATTCAGGATGTTTTTACTAATTTTTTTTTTTTTATAAACTCTATCGCCTTCAATCTTATCTATTTTATAAGATCTCTAGTTTAATAAAGCTGAGCTTAGTAATAAGAAGCAATTCATTTAGTTTTATATTTCTTTCGCATTAATTGGATTTTTTTCATCGGATTTTTTTTTTTTGCTTCTTTTTCGTGTGAATTTGAAGATTTATTCGAATTTACTTTTAGATTTTTGCTAAGCCTTTCAATAGCTTTGACTATTTTGGTATCGCTGCTTTGCTTTATATAAGTGACTATGAATTGCATTACTTGACTTTTAGGGTTGGTAGCTTCGGAACATATTGACTTTAGAATTATGAGACAAAGTCATATACTATTATGCGAAATTAGCATATAGGCACTAAAATATGGCTTTTCACAGTACATTCTAGTCAATGGGACTTTTATATCAAAAGGCAAATTTCTATTTTATTTGTCTAAGCTACTTTTATTCTACGATTCATGAAACTTTGATTTTATTATTGAGGTAATGTTAATCTTTTCTTTATTTGCATTATTGCATTACTAAAATCTAACTTCCCTATTAATTTAATCTATCTATTTCGAGTTAAATTTTACCAGTTCGGATCGTATATATAAATATTCTCAAATTTGACTTGACTTTACAAGTATTAATATTTGGCCTTATAAATTTGTACATAAAGGCCCGATTATTGTGAGATGCAATCACTCTAATTGAATCCCAAAAAGGATAAATTAGTGTTGTTATGTAGATTGGTTTTAATTCATGGTTGTGAATTAAAAAATTCTGAATAATACTTTAATTATATAATCATGTTAATGTATTTCATCGAATTTTAAAAATTGCACAATATTCGAATTCGATTAATTTTTTTTAACTTCTTGGGGTAATTTTAATTTTGGATAAATTTTGCAATTTAATTGGCCAATGGTCATATGATTGAACACGGTTTTAGACGATTTTAAAAATATAGTATCACGTAGGGGGAGGGAGTACTGCCATATAGTAAAGAAAAATTACGTAATAAACGGCACACCCCTAACCATATACTACGTGATATTCATCACTCCGTTCCTGGTATAGTTTAATTTTTAGGTTACATGAGGTTTTGGGGGTGCTCTGAGCATTTTTACTTAGTATAGCTGACCCTATTTCTTAATTAGTTATTGATATATAGCACCCTGGATATGAATATCCCCCGGTATGAATTAAATTTGATCAATTTTAATTATTTATTATATTGTAATATTTTAATATTCGGACTATTCGATTTTATGATAAAGTTAATTTTATTATATGAAATATCCAAAGAAGTTAGGGAGGTGTTCTTGTAAAGTGCATCTCCTAATGCTTTTCCTCCTTCTGATCCAAGTTCATTCGATTTAAGATTTAAAGAAGTCAGTGCAGAGTTCTTACAAAGTGCACCTGCTAATGCTTTTCCTCCTTCTGATCCAAGTTTATTCGATTCAAGATTCAAAGAAGTCAGCGTGGAGTTCTTGCAAAGTGCACCTGCTAATGCTTTTCCTCCTTTTCCAAGTTTATTCGATTCAAGATTCAAAGAAGTCAGTGTGGAGTTCTTGCAAAGTGCATTTGCTAATGCTTTTCCTCCTTCTGATCCAAGATTATTATATTGAAGATTCAAATCTTTCAGCGTGGAGTTCTTGCAAAGTGCATCTGCTAATGCTTTTCCTCCTTCTGATCCAAGATTATTACAAGCTAGATCTAACATAGTTAAGGAGGTGTTCTTGCGAAGTGCATCTGCTAATGCTTTACCTTCTTCTGATCCAAGTACATTCCCATAAAGTTTCAAAGAAGTCAGCGTGGAGTTCTTGCAGAGTGCACCTGCTAATGCTTTTCCTCCTTCTGAACCAAGTTCATTCAATTTAAGATCCAAATCTTTTAGCGTGGAGTTCTTGCAAAGTGCATCTGCTAATGCTTTTCCTACAGACCGCTTGAAAAAACTGGTTATAAAGCTAATGGACCTAAAACCATTAGAGCCAATATCCAGGGAAGTTAGCGTAGAGTTCTTGCAAAGTGCATCTGCTATTGCCTTTCCTCCTTCTGATCCAATATAACTATTATAAAGATTCAAAGAAGTCAGGGTGGAGTTATTGTAAAGTGCATCTGCTATTTTTTTTCCTCCTTCTGATCCAAGATTATTATATTGAAGATTCAAATCTTTCAGCGTGGAGTTTTTGCAAAGTACTTTTACTAACTCGTTTATTTGTTCTGATTTACATCTATAGAGATGCCAGGTTGAAGCATTTTTTTGATCTTCAAGGCTATGCTGGCTGTTTCCGAGAATTTTCTCATAAAGTTCTAATGTTTTGAGAAATTTGCCATGCCTAAAACATTCACGTACTTCTTTTCTCAAATTCTGAAGAATACTATTATCCTGCTCTAAGAGGTATGAATTTATCATATCAGGTAAATAAAGTGGAGATGATGTCGTAATTTCAAGTGAATTAACAAGTTTATTTATATTATTTTGACAACTTGAGGAAATTTCGCTATTTTGAATTGATGTTTTA
Organism: Dentiscutata erythropus; assembly: GCA_910591965.1. NCBI lineage: Eukaryota > Fungi > Glomeromycota > Glomeromycetes > Diversisporales > Gigasporaceae > Dentiscutata > Dentiscutata erythropus. The sequence continues at coordinate 23,937 of CAJVPY010000082.1, read as the reverse complement.
ATAGGGTAATGTTGACTCAAAGTTTCATTATGGATAAGTTGTTTTAGAGTATTAAGAATTAAACTTGTTTCTGGGCGATTAGCAGGATCTTTATCCCAACATTGTTTGTAAAGTTCAATATATTGAGATGGTGTACCTTCTATAGGCTCTTCTCTATCTCCCCTGGAAATATGAACAGCAAGCGTAAGTGCAGATTCAATTGACGGGAATGGAGATCTTCCGCTTGAAATTTCCCAAAGAATTACTCCAAAGCTATAGACGTCAGATTTTTTATTACGTTTATATTTGTGATCAATAAAGCACATAGGTTCTATATATGCTGGCATCCATGAGCAATTGAGTTTGAAGTTATTGACATCTCATTTATTTGTTTTGATAGTCCAAAATCAGCAATCTTTGGTTGTCTTTGATGAATTAAGATATTCTTCGAATGCTAAGGTTTATATATTAGAACGATAGTTGTTGTAGTTAAATTATATAACAATATAATAGATAAAAATAATATACTTACAAGATCTCTATGAATAATGTTATTATTGTGTAAGAACAAAAGACCAAATACTATTTCTTTAGATATATACAATTTATCAGTCCATTGTAATTTTGTGAAATTTGCATTTAGGTAATCTCGTAAATTTCCGTCATTAGCATATTATAATATCCATTATTATCTATTTTATTTATGATAAATATTATTAGCTATATATGATTAAATAATGATTGATTTATTTAGAAATAATAAACAGTAAGTATACCTTTTGCTATCCCATAGAATTTAATAATATTAGGATGGTAATCAACTTTTCGCAATAACTTAAGCTTTATTACATATTATAGAAGTTTAATATTACCAAGTAATTAATTCAAGTCTTAATATACAGCAATAAATACCTCATTAACAAAATTTTTAATAAATTTTTCATCTAAATTTATATCGGTATCGACTTTAAGACATTTGAGCGCAACGGTTAATTCACATTCTTTCCATTCGTATTTAAAAACCTTTCCAAAACCTCCAATACCAATCACTATGGGGTCAGTAAATTTTTTATATTCGAGATAATTAATATGTCCATCGGAAATAGCTTTTTCAAGCCATTCTTTTGTTATGTTTGTCATTTCGTACTTTTGTAAATACCAATCTTGTCGGGGAAATACGAAGTGTAAGTGTGTAACGTACGCATGTACATCTTATAAATACCTACTACATGGTACAGAATTTTAATCCTACCAAATATAAGTTTTGTCACATTTGGCATAATTATCGAGTGTAGTCGAAATCATATAATAGCCGAAATAATTGCGATAATGTTTAAATTTTATTACAATATTTTTTCATATATAGTCTTGTATATTGTATTTTGTTCTAAATCAGTTAAGTTGCAATGCAATTATAATTTAACTTTGGTGACAAGACCAATTATAGTTTATTACTAAAACTCGTTTTATGACAGTCTATTATAGAATAATTGAATCTTAAAAACATCTTTTTTAAGTCGAAATTTCTGGATATGTTCAAAAATAAATCTTAAGGTTTGAAAATGAAGGGTGTTCTCAAGCGCCTTAATCAATTGGTCAAAAGCTGTCGAGAAATAATTTTACTTAGCGGAAATATTTTAATCGGGTTTATCATCTATAATGGTATTTAAATAATAATCACAACTTAATAAAGCTTACTACTTAACTCAAAATTTTTTTAGTAAAATAAATATTAAGTGAGTTTGTCATTTCAATTTGGGTTCTACCACAAATTCCGAAAACCATTTCATATGGGCAGAAATATTCATTTTTGTGATTAGATAAATTGAATGATGCGATTACATAGAATTTGAGCCAATAATTTATATGATATAATGTGATTACTAAGTAAAGCTGTTACCCGGGTTGGCTTGACCCGTACGGGTCAGAATTTTTGACGGGTCAAAAATTGGGTTGACCCGGGTCAAACGGGTCATTTAAATGGACAGATAGATTGCGATAACCGGGTTTTTCCGATGTAGAAAATGAAAGAACTCTAATTACGAGCAAGGTCGAAAGTTTTTTGACACAAAACCCGAGATTTTCCGAGTTAAAATGGGTATATTTTCAAGCTTAACCTATGTGACTATTGACAAGGGTCAACCCGGGTCAAACCTCTATTACTAAGATTAAAAGTGATTATTTGCCAGTGATTGTAAAATTACTTATGAATTTCTTAGGAGTTGCTTATCAGTTACTTATTAGTTTTTATATGCTGTTCATGAGTAAAGTAACCAAAGAACAACTCACATATGGGCGGAATTTGTGATGTTGGTGATTCGAATTTTAATAATCACAACATTACATTATAAATTTTCACCCATATGTTCTCGAAAGAATATATTGCCGATTAAATTGGCCAGCGTTATATCTAATGCCGGCTAACTTTGTCGGTATTAGGTCCTTTCGGGAATCTGTCTTTCGGGATTTTGTAGTAAACCCCTCAATTGCATCCATTTATAACGCTATCTTTTTTTATCTCTGTCTTGGCAAATTTTGCAATTGCTCGAGTATTCAAAGAGATCGCTCGAGTAACTTTGTCATGGAACCTCATTCCTGACGTCAATGAATTACTCCTTTACTAAATGTTTTCAGGAAAAATGTGAAAAAAAGTGTAGATGCATACAATTTCTTGGCCTTTATTCATATGACAACAAATTCAATTAAACACCCACGTGTATGTTTTTTATAATTGCGCAATAACGATATTATTATGAAGCAGTTATTGACGACTATACTATTTTCTCATACACGTATATTTATGGCGTCAATTTAAACTTTTCCTTTTCATTCCCTTTATTTATTTATTTATTTTTTTAGAATGAGGCCATTGTTAAAATTTAAAAAAGATAATAAGGCATAAAATGCAAAAATATGAGAATTTTTAATGCAGCCGTCAATACCATGGCTGCATAATAATAAAAGGTAAAGGTATCTTATAAAAATAGCTGTCGACTGGATAATTACGTAAAATCTAGTTTGTAGGTATCAGATGTAATATAAATAACATTGAAAGCTTATCATTTATAAAGTATTTATATTCTAGAAACATAAAATTCTACTATTGTTTCTCCAATAAAATAACACCTTGTTGTATCTAAATCTATTAAGGTTGTAATTGTATTTGTTCTTCTTCATTTTTCAAATTATGTCACTTCGAAAATCAATCATAAATTTAAAATTAACGTCTGTAATCAGTGAAAATCAGTGTCAATGTATAGTAAAAAAAAAATTGTTTTACACTGGTTGCACAAAACGCACCATCACATTTCATCGTCAAGAACAGGCTTTAGTTAGTTTTTCGTACAATAATAGCAATTAAATCAATGAGTTGGGATAATGTTCATCCAACCGTCAAATGTAATATATTAACCATAGCTGTCGTTATGGCAGATTCACGATTTGATTAACTAACGGCTATGATCTGTAAAATTTTTGACCCACATTACAAATTGGTTACTAATTTCCTGCTGAAATTTTTGATTTTTTTTTATTACAAAAATAGGAATTTTGAAAAATAAACCCGCATTGTGATAAAATTGGTCCAGGAGCAGTTTTTATTTAATAGGCAGCTGTGGTTAGTGTTTCAAGTCGATATTGCATTAGTCGACTAATTTAGTCGATTTTTTAAAAGTCGGCTTAGTCGACTATGTATATAAAAATGTTTTAATATAAAACAGTTGTAAGTTTTCGGAAGTTAGACAGTAATTAAACATAAAATACGAGCATGGTCAGTGGGTAGTTTCGGAAATATATGCAATATATAAGAAATTAATTGAACTTTAACTTTTAAGTCGACTAAGTCAACTAAGTCATATCTAAAATATCGACTCGACTAAGTTTATAAAATTTTTATTGACTATAATCACTAGCTGTGATCAACGTTATTAACAACAGTAACATTTTATTTGATATTTATTTTTAAGTTATTTTTGGTTATTTCTAAATTTGTTTGGATTGATTTTAAATTTATGAATTTCAATTTGCTAGCTGAGTGAAGGACTTACTGTCCTGACCTCTGTCCTGATCTCTGTCACGGGTGCCCCTATAAAAATATATAGATATTTAATTTACCTGGAGTATTTTGTATTGTATTATTCATAAAACATGAGGATTAAATTCATATTCACCATGCAGATTTATTTATATAACCAGAAAGTTTATTTTTTTGTACATAACAATAAATGAATATATAAATAATAAATATATTTTAATGCGAAGAAATAATCAGTAAAAAGAGAATATAAAAATATAATAATAAATATATTTTTAACACGAAGAATAATCGTTAAAAGAGAATATAAAAAGAGTATATAAAAAGAGAATATAAATTTAATATCTAATACAGTATATTATGACTGAATTCCTTCTGGAAAAGTGTATGCAAAAATTACATAGATAGTCTTACCATATTTTACTGATAATAAGCACCCCGAAAATAAGCACCCCTGGCCTGCATTATACAAAATTTGGCCTGAATTATAACCACCTTGGCCAACATTACATGCAAAAAAAGGGTGCTTATTTTCAGTAAAATACAGTAATTAAAATACTGTTAACGGGACACTTAAAGAACAATGAACCCAGTGATCATTACATCATGTGAAATCATGGAATGACATCATTTGTTTACTAGCACTAACAAATTTGGTCTAAACTATACTATCACCTAACCCTAACACTAACCCTAACTTTGGCTAAGTGTTTAATCATGCAATGTGATGATCATGAAGATATCACTGGGTTCACTCTTCTTGAAACTACTCCTGTTAACCATGGTCTACATATATTTAATTTTTTATTACCAAAATTAAACTGACTATACTATTCTACATAGTTTGGTTCTTTATTAATATATTCGATACCAAAATATGGTGATGATTCATTAATTAATAAACTATTATAATAACTTGGATTCTTTTAATAGATTACATGACAAATCGGCATTTAAATATTATGCAGCCTTAATTTCTTTTAATAATTAGTAAGTTAATTTTTTTTTTTTAAATATTGACAGGTCTCACTGTGACTAGTCTTATTTATTAATATTTATAAGAACATAAATACATAAATTTCAGATAAGAAGTTCGACTCTACTCGGTTCCATATCATGGTGCAAAACCTAACTCAGGCCTAAGAGCAACTCCATCCTACCAGATCACGGATGATTGAAATTATTTAAAAAAAAAATTCTATAAAAAATAAAAATGAACTATGACTAAAAAGGGAAAATGAACAAAAGAGGGAAAAGGGAAAAGAGCAAAGTAAATAAAAAATAAAAAACCCAAAAAAAGAAAATATGGGGAAAATAAAAAATTTTATAGAACTAGGATATGGTGTAGAGAGGAATTACACCTCTTTACGTAATAAGAATGCACTATTATAATTTGTGCAAGGCTAAAAAATTATATAACAAATGCAATGATTGTATACCTCTAATGTAAAGCTTTGCCTTAACATACAAAGTTCTTCTGACTTATGACTACTTTCGGATATTTCTTTAACTGGAGGTCCCGATCTAACTTCTCCAGAGTAGCACTGTATTTGTAAACAGACACATCACATAGTTGTATTCTACTGAGTCCGTCTGAATTTGGAAAGTAAACAATGTCGATCTTTTGGAGGGGTAAGCCAAATCCCCACTTTTTGTAGAAAATTTTGAAAAACTGATGGGAAGGCAAGTAAAGGTAAAATAAAAACCACTTGGCCAAGTAAAAGAGTGTGGCTTAAAGAATAGCAAAGCCTTGTTGTTTCTTCTGTGTTCTTTTTCAAAGTAACAGCCTAAGAACTTCATCAACGGCAAAGACACTTGTCCCACTACCAAGATTTTGTATCCAAGAGTACACATCTCTAGCTAGTTATCTTGAATACTAACGCTCTTGGCTTGTACAACTTACGGAGGAGTCCCGAAACAAAGAAAACGTTGACCTCCAGACAAACCACTCGTTTGGCCACACCTCTCCAACTAGAGTTTGGTTTTTTTTCAGTAAAAAATTTTGGTCCAGATGATCTTCAGAAAGTGTTTAGTAAGTTAATTTTTATTCATATTTAAATACAAAATCTTTAATGTTATTATATATAAGAATATCTAAAAAGTCATTATTAAGAAAGGATGAAATTCAAATATTTAAAAAAATTCATAACTGTAAATACAAAGAAGGCATGCAAGATATTCAAACCTTTTTTTGTTCATTATGATAATTATTTAATAATCAGAACTATGTTATTTAATGATTTTATTACATAATTATAACATTTTGAATTATTAATATAATAAACTATATATTTTTTATGCTCTCTTGGTTTGGTTCAAATACAGTGAATTTATTTTTAAGTTAGGCTTAAATTGTGAAGAAAAAGAAAATACACATAAATTAAATGATAAAGATAAGTAACTCATAAAATAGTATTTTGAAATTCAAAGTAAACTTAATGATAAAAAATAATTTAAAAATCTAGGCTCCAAACTTCAACGGTTCTTATTTCCTAGTTAATATTTTGGTGTATCCTTGTGAGCCACCACATTGCCCATTTATCCAAAAAGGAAATTGTTTATTCCAAAATTTTTATATATATAGCGATAGTACTTGTTCTTGTACTTGTATGTTGTGAAGGTGTGACTAATAGCCCAAAGCCTAAATCTAATATAACACTAATCTAATACTTTGGAAAACTATATAATCTACCAATATAATACCCAAAATAGTTAAGTAGACACCTAAGACCTTGGGATGGAAGGCTTCGAATATAGGCGTGGTTGAGTTTCAAAGTCTTTCAGGTCTTTAAATTATTGTATACAACCTTGAATAAGACTTCTGTATCCTTTTTACTTATTATTGTTTTGATTGTATTAACACTTTTAACTCTTAATGCTTCTATTTCTTTAATTTACCAGGTTTCGCTTTTCTTCAAGGTCATGTGTGGCATCACTTGTATAACTGCGGTAATCAGAAGTTTAATGTATGATTCAGTCAAGATCTACGTCACAGGAAATAATTGTATCGAAAATTGGATCTTCAATTAGCCAGTGATGTCACGGAGCTATGAGGTCACAGGTAATTTTAATGATCAATTAATTGTTTAATCAATTAATTGATTGTTATCTTAATTAGTAATAACAATGCGTCATGGGAGAAATAAGGTTTTTAATAAAGGTATTTTCATTATATTAAAGGGTTCTAACTTATTATTCAATACTCTCTCTTGTATATTCTATATTTAGAATAATAAAAAAAAATACTTTATTAAGATCATGAGGAAAAGGAGTTTTGGGACGATAAGTATTTTATAAAAGTAATTTGAGATCACTAAGAATCTTTTATTTATCTTTTAGTTTCTTATAAATGATAATAACTCTACACTAATTCTGGGACAGAGTTTTTAGATTTATCAGGACAATTTTGGGTTTTAAAGAATAATTATTAAGAAACAACTTCTACTATAATAATTTTGAAGTTAAGACTCTTACAAGTTCTGTCTTTTATTTTGAACAAGCTAGAAGCTCTTTATATAGATTTTTACAAGTTAGAAAGGTAAGCGAAATCTCTTTCTTTCTTCACTCACTTCCCTTACTTCGCTAACTTTCCTTATTCCCCCTACTATTCTAGCTATATAAGGAAATTCTATCATCATACTCAAGAATATATATAAAAATAATAAAAATATACTAAAAATAGAAATGTATAGCTGTCACAGCCTGATTTCAGAAATGTGATACTAAATTAACCCGTCACAACATATGTACATATGTATTGTACTGTATATACAGTTCTGGTACTATTCCCCAAATCTTTTTATCGAATTCATTTTGTATTTATATTATAGAAAAAAAAAAAGATAGGGCTTTGCATTTTAAGTAAATATTTGTGAATATTGTTTTTTTTTAACATAAACAATAAATAAATAAAACAGTGTGCTGATTCATTTGTCTTTTGATGTACGTATATAATTGGATTGATAATCTACATAATTTTTGTCTCGTGAATTGGAATAAGTGCTATTGTAATCACAGGAACTCTAAAAAAAAATTATGCAGGTCATCAATCCAAACTGTATTCAATTTCCTTTTCTTGTACTGAATCTCAGTTATTTATTATAGTACTTATATGTGGTTAATATGACTAAATCATACCAAATTTTGTGATTTAATTAAAGGATTTGCAAGTTGCAGCACGTATAAAATTTATGATACAACCAGGACGGCCATCGATTTTACAGGTCATGTGGGTGGCGCCACCAATATTCAATATGCTCAATATACACAATATACTATCGATTATAGGAAATATACTGCACACTGCTGATTATTATTGGTCAAATAAAGATGTTGCATCTAATTTTAATATGTATATCAATAAAAAATTTTTTTTAAAAATAGAAATGAAAATAATTTACTCTAGACTTTAAATATATATTTTATAATCTTCAATATCTTTTTATATATATATATATTTTTTGTTATTAAGGTAAGGCCTTGCTCATATCTTTATTTAGTAATTTATTTAGGTGATTATAATAAAAACCCAACTTGTACAAGACAAATAGATATAAATTACATGCAAGAATAAGAGCTCAGACTAAAAGATTGGACTAAAGAAAACTAAAGACTCAAACTAATTATCTGTGACCTAAACCTACTAGAGTGGTCAAGACTCACCTAGATTAATAGTTAATATATAATTTGTAGACATGCTATATTGGATCCATAATTCAGACCATTGGTTGAACTTCAGCTGAGCTTGCCCTTTAGGAGGGCAGCTATTGAGTCTGGTTCAGCAAGCCACAAAGGCAGCTATATGTGAACTTTTTACGTGATTGGTGGTTTTGATGGAGGGCTTGTTGAAGTAGAGAGGGGTTTTGATTATAGGTTGGTATTTTGTGTTCTTTTTTCTATTTAGCGAATTTTTCGCAGTATGGTTTCTAAATTTGTTCATATATCTCTGAGGATATAAGTAGTAGTATCTGGATGATAATATTTGAAGCTTGTAGTAGGTGGGAGGAGATAAGCCCTTTTAGGGTTATTGATAGTGAGTGTACTTGTGCGGAGGGGTGCTGAGAGTAGTTAAAGGAAAGATAAGATTTGATTAGGTCTGTGATCTCTCTTTGTAGTGTAATAGTAAACAGTTTGGTGATAATCTCTGTAATTGAGGTGTGTACAATTTGGTTGAGAGTTTGGGGATTGTTGCAAGTAAGCCAGTGAGTTGCTAATTCTGGACTATTGCATAAAAAGCAGGTAGGAGCATGGTAGATTTTGGGTTAAATAAGGTGGAAGTGTGAGTAGTGAGTAAGTTGTTGAGCAAATTTTTAACTCTAAAGACTTTCATATGGCTTAATTTTGGTGATGTAATGTTGGTTGTAGCTTTTTGGTTATTGCTAATATAACGCCAAGTGGAGTTCCAGTCATTGTAGATATATGGCTTTCCCATTCTATATTGCGTTTTTGGGAGGACCACATTGCTATAGTTTGTGCTCTGCTAATAGTTTTGACAAATTGCCTTGTAGGTTTTTCTATATTGTGTTTGCGCCATTGTATAATAGAATGTGAATTGCTAGTAGGTCTGCAGCATTATTGAACTTATTGTCAGAATGTGCTAAAACTTTATAGAAGATAAGTTGGGTATTAAAGACCTTGATAGTGTTGAGAATTGAATGCCAGATAGGCCAGTAGTTAAACTTGAAGTATTTTGTAGACTTTGTAGAAGTGCATAGAAGTTTATTGTATTTGGCAATAATAGACTAGGAGTCAGTAAAGATGTCTACTTTAGCTTTTCGTTGTAGTGTAGAGATGGCTGATAGAATTGCTACAAGCTCTGCTTTGTATGATGATGGCCAGTCTGTAATCTTTGCAGAGAAGCTGTTGATAACTTGGTTGTTGTAGATTTGTACCCAGCCAACCCCATTGAGCAGTTGCTAAAGCCAATTTCTGATACTAATCCATCTGTGTAAAAGGTGAATATTGGTGTATTTTGGTTGCTAAAAGTAAATTGTACTAATTGTTGGCTTGCTTCGCTAATATGAAATAGGCTATAAGCTAAAGAGTCTACAATGTTTATACTGAGTAAAGGTGGGAGAGTGAAAGGATGTTTAATTGCTATAGAGTATAGAAGGTAAATATAATTAGCATTAAGTTTGAGCTGCTTGTTGTGTGTTTTCCTTCCAAGGAACTGTGTAGATAGGATATTAGAGACCTTAATTGTGCAGTAGTTAGGTAACCAGTTAGAGTTAAGATCGCAATCGGGACATGGGTTGCATGTAATATGTGGAAGTAGATATGGCAAATAGTGCTGTGTATTTATATCATGTTGCCAGTGTGTAATAGATACTGAGTTCATTTGTTTAAGCTTTTTTCTTATTTGTCCTATAATGATACTATCTTGCTAATAGTGAGTATCTATAGTTTCAGTTTCTTGGGAATAGAAATTGATTGGTATGCAAATGGGTTAGTACCTAGAGGGCAAAATTGTAGGAATATAGTTCTAAATTGCAAATTGTCTATGATTATATTTTCAAGGATAGAAAACCATTGTGGCTTTTTCCCTTTAGAGAGATGTAGGAGTCTTGGAGAGATATGTTGCCACTCTAGCAGGTGTTCATTATCTGCTGAACTGAGCTGTTCTATATAGAGAATATGCTTGTAGCGAAGCTGTTGTTTGAATACTTTGTAATTTACATTCTTGAACAGTATGAGCTCGAGTGGTGAGTTGCTATCTTGGATTGTTTGTAGCCATGCAATATTGGGGTTGGCCACAATGCTAATGTTAGTTTGTTGTAGAAGTAAAATAAGCTTACAAGTAGTAGTATATCTGTTAGATCTATCAATAATGGGCTGGGAATGTTGAAGAAGATTGGTAGTTGACCAGAGATTGTTTTGTAGCTGTTGTAATCTTATATAAGTAGTGGTTCCTAGTATAGAGCTGTTGTTGATCCTGTAGAGAAAGTACTTGTATGGTGCTGAAGTTGTACATCCCAAATATTGTAAATATTGTGATTCAGCATTGTGCTATTGGGTATAGACTAAGAGAAATTGGCTTTGTGCTTAGCAATAGTAAGGTATTTTCCTAAAATTTTGAGGCATATAGAATGTGGTAAGATAATGTTGTGGATCCTGTATTCGATTGTAGGAATTATTACCATATTGATAACATAAGCTATTTGTTTGTCTGTTATTTTTTTGTGTTAGCTATATAAGCTAAATTGAGAGCCTCTTCCTGAATAAGCTTGATTTGTTTGGAGTGTCTGTTATTGAGGGTAAACCAACATCCAAGAAATTTGAAAGGCTGGTTGGGGGAATAGAAACTAGACTAGTTTGCAAAAAGGAGATATTTGCTTTTGGGTAGTTTGATATAAAGACTGATTTGGAAGGATTAATCTGAATATTGGCCATTTTGTAAAAGGATGAGGCAGTATGTATTATTTTTTCTAGGTCTTTTTTAGTTTGGGCAATCTACAGAGTATTATCCATGTAAGCAAGTACAGAAGTTGAACACAATAAATGCTTAGAGAAAGGTGAAGTAAGGCTAGTTTGCCAAGATGTTTGCATAGTATAACCTGGTAGGTTCAATGATATATTTGTAATAAGTGGATCATAGTATATTCTCCAGAATAGTGGGGTTATAGTTTCTCCTTAATCAATTCCATTTTGTATTGAGTAGTGACTTGTGAGTCCGAAGTTAGTAATTACATGATTTGTACGGTCTGTAAGAAGATTGGTAAGAATATTGATAAGTGGCTAAGGCATATTAATTCTATGCAGAGACTTCTGGAACAAGTTGAGATTAACTGAGTCATAGGCTTTACTCATGTCTTGTGAGAGAATCCAGAGCTGGTTAGAGCTACATGTAGCATCCTCTATGATATTGTTGAGAATATGTATTGGAATAGAAGTGGAGTTGCCTGGAAGTGCAATATAGTTAAAAGGAGAAAGAACTTTGTATTCTGATAGAATGTTGTTTAAATGGTTAGTGAGAAGTTTGGTGTAGAGTTTCTTAATGTGTTTAATGAGACTAATAGGTCTAGTATTAGATAGATTGCCATCAAATATAGGTTTCTTGGAAATTGAATAGATTCTTCCTTTTTTCCATTGCTTGGGGATTGTTTGAGAGATGAGGCATTAGTTTAGCAGTGCTGTTATAGCCTGTATGAACTTGGAGCCTGCATATTTAAGCATCTCATAGCTTATTCCTGATAGCCCACATGCTTTTTTGTTAGATAGCTGGCTGAGAGTATAGAGTACTTCTTCTTGAGTAAAGTTAGAGAGAGCTGTAGAGTACCAGTTAGATAGGATGTAAGGTTTGGGATTGTACTCTTTTTGCCAGTATTTATTAAATATTTCTTGGTTTATAGGACGAAGGGCTGTCCAGTCATTGAAATGTTGTTGGATATAGGACTTGATTGAGTGTGGGTCAGTGATACCTTCTTGGTCTAACTTGATATTGCTGAATCTTACTGGGTTTCTTTGGCGATTGAGAATAATATTGAGTATTAATATAGGGTTTGATTGGAGTCTTGTATATCTTCTAGAGATTGTCTCAGTAATTTGCTGCCGTGTTTGTCTAATATTTTCCAAGCTGTGTGCATGGTATAACTTCTTCCACTCTGCATTGGCTAATACTAGCCAGTTTGTAGTAAGCTGGGGTGTTGTAGAACAGGAAGGTATTTGGAGGTCATGTAGTTGATTGAGATGGGTAATTGTAGCATTAAGCTAGGTATGGGCCTGACATTTGGATTTTAGTAAGTGTTTGACCTGTCTAATAGTATTACTGAGTTTCTTAAGGCTATAATGAAGTTGGGTCGCTTTAGAAGAAAACATATGGTGGAAATTACGGACTGTGAATTTTTTATTGGGAATATGCTGAAGTGCTGCGGTAATAATGCTTGTTTGAATCTTGTGCCAGGTAGTCTCTAGGGTTTCTGAGGTTAGTATTGTTAGTTGTGTGTGGTGCTGGCATAGATTAGTATCAACCTGGTTAGTAAAATCTTCTCATTTTTCTTGGTTTATAGCTTTGTAGTCGAAAACTCTTCTCTTGGTCTGAGTTTTGTGTTTGGATTGTCCTGTTATTGCAAAGAGAAAAAGCCAGTGGGAGATTAGAATTTTGTGGTCACTTAATGTACTAGTGTCTGAGTTATCAGTATCATAGTCTGTAAGATATTGGAGAATTGGTTGATAGACCTAAATATAGTCAATTTCACTGCTATGGTTAGCTCTGTGAGTGTGTAAGGCCAAGTTGTACATGTTTTGTATGCTAGATATTGAAGGAGTTTATATTTGATTGATTGTGAGTGTATATTATTTGTGGATGCATTAAAGTCTTCTAGAGTGATAGAGAGAATGTTTTGTGCTCTTGCTTGCTGTAGCTATTAAATAATAGTATTTTGTGTTTGGAGTCTAAGCTGTGTGTCATTGCTAGGTAAGTAAAAAGAGATAATATGGAACTTAAAATTATTCTTGAAGAAAAGATCTATTGCTATAGCATAGCCAGAGACCATAATAATCTTATGAATATAGGGGCTAGATAGTTGCGGATCATAATAGCAGTTCTGGCTCGAGAGCTGTTGGTGCATGACCATAGGTAGATGTAATATTAAGTTTTGCGTTGCTTGTAACAAACTGTTTTATTAGAGAGTTTAGTCTTTGTTAAGCTAGCAATGTCAAGATTGTACTATATACAGTAGTGTTCTCATGTTGCTTTTTTAACATCTGTGTTTAAACCTTGTACATTATGTGTACAAATTAAAAGTGCAAGAGGGCGAGATATATTAGTGCTGGAATTTCGTATATTGCTTGTAGATGGATATGAGGAGTTATTTCGAGTGTGGGAGTTACTCATTTGAGTGCTTATTTGTATCCATTGGCACGAAGTTGCCTACTGGAAGTGAGTTATCTGAATTGTCTGATGATATAATGTTTTGGGTATTGTTGAGTATGATTTCTTCTGCCAAGATTGAAGGTCGTGATAGGGTATTAGTAGATAGAGAAATGCTGTTTGCATTGGTTTCTGTATCCTCCATAGGTATGATATATGTTTTGGCCTCTGTGAAAGATTGTATTGTACTTGGGGTTGTTGGACTAGGTAGTGTGGGTGTGTAGCTGAAAATGCCCCAGGCTGGAGTAGGAATAGGAGGAAGGTCAAGCAGATTATCAGGGTTTTTTTAACTGTATAGAACTGTCTAAGGATTTTCATAGTTGGGGTAATATCTAGTTGGTTTTGAATTGGAAGTGAGACGATAATTTCTTGTTTGGATAATGTTTGGATAATTTTCTCTATATCTTCAAGGATATTGGGGAGGGCTTGTTGCTAGTTGAGTCAGTGTTCTCAGTATTAGCTGAAGTGCTGTCATTAAGTTGTATCCAGTCTGAGGGAAGCTGGTTGAAGTAGTAATACTTGCAAAGTAGTCTGGCTGTAAATGTAAGTTGGTGTTTAGTTGTAACTGGGAAGGGATATTATATAGTTTTGTAATTTCTTCAGCAGATAGCAAAGTCAGTTTGTTAGTAGGGTTAGCTTGCATAGTTTCTGTAGGAAGTGGAAGTTGGACTCTATAATAAGAAGAAATTTGTTTCATAAATTCTCTGGCTACTGTGTCATCTGTGATAGGAAACTTGAAAGCCATAGTAGTTTTGATTTTGCTGATTTCTGTAGGAAGAGAAGGTTTGACAGTAAAAAAGTCATTTGGTAAAAGTTTAAATGTGTAGTATTCTCTAAGTTAAGAAATAACTTCTGCTAATAGTGTAAGAGAGGTAGCTTGATTGAAAGGGAAGAATTTTTGAACTTCTGGATTAAGCTCTTGGTATGTTGTAGGTAAGGGTTTTCTGGAAGGTGGCAGGTCGAAATATGAATCTAGAATTTGGATAACGATATATGAATCTGCTAACTTTCTCTTGTATAAAGTAAGGTATTGGAGTGAAGATCTATGAAATATTAGGAATAGTTGGCACAGGCTAGGTGGAAGTTCACTGTAATGAGAAAGTAATGGGGGCTGTTTGACAAAGTATGCATCTGGGAGCTCAGAAAATTTGTAGATTCTTCTTAGAGCATTAACTATAGCTCTAGTGTGTGATTGTACTTTGATAGGAAGTTCAAAAAGCAAAATCTCTTGAATCTCTTTAGATATTTGTTCTGGTGTATCAGATAATGGGATAAGCTTGTTCTCTAGTCTTTGTTTATCTGTGCTCTGATTTCTTTAGGAGTTTCCTTGCTGGTATTCTTGATCTTTAGAAAGCCTCTGGCATACATGATAATATTGCATATTCCTCTATATGTAGTTCTGGTAAAGTTGAGGTTTGACAGGTGTTGAGCAATAAGCCATGTTCTAAGCATTGTATAAATGGTATTACGAGTAGTAATATTAGTAAGTGTAATCTCATTATTTTGTTTGTAGGCTGCGAGTGTATTGTTGAAAAGTTCATTGTATTCTTTCTAGTGAGCTGGAGTAGTTTTTGGATTGCATGTGAATGTTGTGAAAAACCTGGTATTCTGGTGAGCAAACTTAAAGGCAATTGCTTTAGGTAGCTTGTAGTGGGCTGGGTAGTAATAAGCTTATGGCTAGTAAAGTTATAGATACCTTCAGGGGTCTCAAGAGCTTTTGCAATTTTGTTAAAATACCAGATACTTGTATCAAAGGGTGTATCAATAGGTTTAGTAGTTTTGAGATATACTTCTGAAGCCCACTCCATTTTATCTTTAGGGGCATCAGTCTTGAGTAGCTTTAGGTCTGTTTGAGCGGCTTGGCTATATGTCAATCTTGTACTAGATGTCTTCATACTTGCTTGTATTCTAATAGGAGTTGAGGTGTTGCCTAGTATAGCCTTGGTAGCTTTATTCAAGGTGGTAGCAAGTGGAGAAATATTAGATAAGTTTTTAAGTCTTTTACGATTAGTGTTGGGGTTGGCTGTAGGGCTACAGAGATATACTTGGGTTAGGTGTGATAAGTACCGGCTGAGTGATCTGGTTAGTAGGCGTACTGGGTTTGGGTAAGGTGGTCTTGTTTGTACTACTAGTGTTTTGAATGCTAGTCGATTTGGTACTAGGGTTTGTTTATATCAGGTGTAGGGTTTGTGTTATTGTTGTCTGTAATAATAATTGTGTGCTCTGTGATAGAGTCTTGGGGATGACTAGGATTAGTAGAGGCTAGTTTTGTATAACCTGCTCATTGGTGCTTCTGTTTGATTTGTTGTCTGAGTCCAAGTCTGTAATACTGTTGTATAGGATTACAGCAAGATTTCCTATACTTTTAGCCTTCATAAATGGTTTCATGCTTCTTTCATAAAGGTTTGTAATTGTTACAAGGTCACTATTATGGGTAGCTTTTGGGTATTTGGCACTAATATTTACGATACTATTTTTCTGTGATGTAAGATCAAATAAAACAGATTTGGCAAGATCGTTATGTTGGAATATCCATTGTGGTGGTAGTTAACCAAGTTGAGTATCTTTCCAGATTTGGTAATATCAACAGAGAAGGCGAAAGTGTCGGCGTATTCGGGAATAGAGAAGCTAACAGTAAAAATTAGTTTTGACCATTCCTTCATAGTGATATTTAAAAAATTTTTTGTGTGTTCTACACCAGAGCTTGGAGGCGAGCTGATAGTGGGGGTGTTTCCAGATTGCACGGGTTTGGTGGTCTGGGAAAAAAAATCCAAAGTAGGAGGAAGAGCTTTCTGAGGCCATGTTTTGGCTGGGGTCTTGGGGCTTGATAGAGTGAGGTACTTGTTGCTTTTTGTTATTTTTGCTAAGAGTACTACTTGTAGTTTGTTTCTGGTTAGTTGAAATATGAGGGTCCTTAAGACCGCTTTCGCAGAAGGATTGAAAAACTGGTTTGTTGCTGCTTTGAGTGTTTATTGCTATTAGCTTGTTATGGTAGAGTCTTTTAATAAAAATTGCACCTTCTTTAAGTAGTTTTGAAGGTGCTGAATAACTTTACTTAAAAGCCGGATATCAATTTACTTAGTAAGTTTTCGAGAAAAGTTCGTGGAAATGTTTTTTCTTCTTGTTCTAATTTTGGTAAAGTGATCTATGGGAAGAGTTCAATATAAAATTTTTTTTTGTAATAAAATATTGTATTTAAAATCAGTTAAGTAATTACTTATATATCCTGAGCTTTCCAGATTTATATTCTACTTTCTAAAAATTTTAATATTTTTGGTATATATTCATAATCCCCTAACTAGATTGATTAACTTTATTGGCTAGCAGATGAACTAAAAATCTCTAAAATTTAAATATATTCTTAAAAATTTTTTTTATCTAAGCCTCATAGTATAAGCTTTTTTGAAAATTTAATATTACACAAATATGCAATTGAAATTAGAGATTAAATAAGATTGTAATATACTTGAGTATATTAATATAAAAGTTAATTTACTAAATTAGTAATCAAGCAACTTAAAAACAAATTTAATTCATACTGGGAAATATACATATCCAGAGTGCTATATCTTAATAACTAATTAAGAAATAAAACTAAGTAAAAATGCTTAGAACACCTCAAAACTTTATATAATCTAAAATTTAAACTATTATATAAAGCTTTTTTATAGATTTCAAAATCTATACTCTAATCTTAAATTTTAGTTTTACAATAACTAATTAAGAAATAAAAGTCAGATATACTAAGTAAAAATACCCAGAATACCCTAAAGCTTGTATAATCTAAAATTAAATAATTATATAAAACTCTTCTATAGGTTTCAAAACCCATACCCTAACTTTAAATTTTAGTAAAAACTTATTTTTTTAGCAAAAAACTATTATAAAATAGGAGGCAAATATGTATATCTTATAGCAGTATTGTATATAAAACATGTCTATACTATGTCCAATGTCCAATATCCAAGATTGTCATAAATTATTCAAACCTATATTCCAAGTTTAAATAATTAATAAAATGATTTAAAAAAATATATAATTATATATATATATATATATTAGTATTAAAATAAGGTCTTGCTCATATTTTTACTGAGTAATTTATATAAGAAATTATATAGAAGCTATATAAAAATTAGATTTGTATAATAACAAGTATTTATAAATTACATGCAAGAATAGGAGCTCAGACTAAAAAAAATATATAATTATATATTTTTTTAGGTGCTGGCTTATTTATAAAAAAATTAAAATAAATTATTTTAATAAAATTTTAAGTAATTTTAATTTAAAAAAATGTTTAAAATTGTTTAAAATTGTCTCATATACAACACTGTCCCATGGTATAAAATTAATATTTATACAACTTAAATAATATTGTTATATTACTATATTTTAGCATTGGTATAGTTACACAAATTACTATTTATAGCCTAGTTTAAGTACTACAATTCAAATTTGTACTACTAGATTTATTAGTAAACTTTTTACCATTTTGTAATTGGAGTTATATTAGCATAATATTTTGACATAGTATCTTAGCATAGTATTTTATCATAGTACCTTGCTATAGTACCTTAGCATAGTATCTTAGTATAATATCTTAGTATAGTACTTTACTATAGTACTTTATCATAGTACCTTAGCATAGTTTAGTACCTTAGCATAGTACCTTAGCATAGTATTTTAGCATAGTATCTTAGCATAGTACTTTAGTATAGTACTTTAGCATAGTATCTTAGCATAGTACCTTAACATAGTACCTTAGCATAGTACCTTAGTATAGTACCTTAGTATAGTACCTTAGCATAATATCTTAGCATAGTACCTTAGCATAGTACTTTGGCATAGTACCTTGGCATAGTACCTTATCATAGTACCTTGCTATAGTACCTTATCATAGTATCTTGCTATAGTACCTTATCATAGTACCTTACCATAGTACCTTACCATAGTACCTTACGATAGTACCTTATCATAGTACCTTACTATAGTACTTTGACATATTACTTTGATATATTTTTAAAGTAACAATAATACATTTTTAGCATATCAAAAAGCTATATAAACCTTGCTTTTTTTCCCAAGACATGTTAGGTTCTTCTATCTAAGCTTTTATTAAAAGTTTGCTTTTATCTTAAAGCCCTTTCTTTAGCTTAGATTTTTACCTCCAAGTCCTGTTCTTTATCTAATAAACTGATACTCATTTTTGGCTATACTTTTACCACATTGTATATATCTTTTATCCTTTACCCCTTATGTTGTGAAGGCTTCTTTTTATTGTGTTTTTATTATATTTTTGTTTAGTTTTAGTCTTGTTTTTTATCCTTTATCCATTACATTGTGAAGGCTTCCCTTATTGTGTTTGTTTTATATTTTTGATTTATTTTGGTTTTGTTTTTATCCTTCACCCATTACATTGTGAAGACTCTCTTTTATTGTGTTTTTATTATATTTTATTTTGTTTTTATCCTTCACCCACTATGTTGTAAAGGTATTCTTTATAGTATTTTGGTTATATTTTTGTTTGGTTTTTATCCTTTACCCATTACGTTGTGAAGGCCTTTTTTATTGTGTTTTAGTTATACTGTTTTATTATCATTCTTGAGTATTCTCTTTTAGGTTTCTTGTGTTTTATCTCATATTTTGTTTTAGTTCTTGTATCAGTTTATTTTGTCCCCCCACACATTCCTTGCCCTTTGCACGTTAAGTCAAGTAATATAGCTAACCAACCTAGGTTTTCTATATTACAATATAATGTAATATGTTTAATTAAATAAAAAGAATAAAAATCAGTCAAAAAAAATAGCTCTTTTGCACCCAAATAAGCTTATAGAAAGTGTGTTCTTTATTATAGTAAAAAGAATAAAAATTAGCTAAAAAAGAACTCTTTTTCTATTAGTACTCCAATAAACTTATAGCCAGTGTATATTCCTTAAAATAAATAATTTTTTTAAAAAAATTAATTCAATTTATAGAACATGTATAGAAGCTAGTAATAATACAAAAAATAGCTTATAGATAGTTAAATTTTAGATTTTTATTTTATTATTTAATAATATTATAAAAGAAAATTTTATTTGAATATAAAATAGAACTTATAAAAAGTTATCTAGTTTATATTAGTTTTATTTATTTATAATACAATTTATTACTAACTTCCTGTTATATTAATAACTCTAACATTAATATGTTTAATCAGCACAAGCTATATTTTTAATTTAATTAAAAATATATTATTTATGACAAATTATTTTATTTTTTAGATATTGTCTGTGAATTTATTATCAGAAGTTTTAAAATTGGCTCTTTCTAAAAACTATATATATGTAATTCAAAAATTTGATAACCTTCTACTATGTCAAATATATGAAATTTTGAAATACAAATTTTAAATTGAATGTATACATAAATATTAATAGTTAATGAATAGTTTAGGAGTTTTAATCTTTTTCAAAAACCACAATGGCAAAAACAAAATTATTTAAGATTAAGTAATGGTTGATTTTTAATATAATTGAGCAATATAGAATTATTATAAAGTTATAATATATAAACATAGTATTTAAACTAATTTAAGCAAATTTGAGATTAGTTAGGGTTAGTTAAGGGTTATAGTAAAGTTTATAGTTTGCTCTAGAGTTAGAGTTAGAGTTTTTTTATATTATAATTTTATAATATTTCTATATTGCCCAGCTATACTAAAAAAGATTATATATGATTTTTAGAGATTTATAGCATTGCATTCACAGTGATACTGTGAAAAAAAAAACAGAATAATTGTAAGATAAAGTGTTCACAGTTATTCAGAGCATGTAATTCATATTGCACTACAACTATTCATCTTCAGCTAGAATGTTAGTGGCTTAATTTAATCATTCTTTGAAAATTAATCTAGAGTTTATACACAATCATATTATAATTTTAGCAACATCATTAAGTTTTAGATGTATTAAGAATAAAGTTTGAGAAGAATTAATTGGCTTATTCAAAAGTGGGCACTCACTATCCTCAGCACTACATATATATGAAGATAATCTTTATTTTAATACTAAAAATCAGCAAGAGTTACTAACAACTTTAGCAAAATGTACTTATAATTCAGGTTATGACTATGTTGCTAAACTTTTTTAACAATACTATGAAACTGCACTTGGTAGCTGTAATAGAAGACCTATGTTTGAATATTTATTAACTATAATTGAAAAATATAATAGTTTAGATTTAAATAAAGTAATTATATAAGAATATAATACAAATTTTGAATGTGCTATTGTAACCAATCTAATAGCTTGAGTATATGAAAAAACTATTCAAGCAAAAGAGATATATTATGATGCATTTTAACTTTTTAAACACTTCTAAAACTCTTTTACACATCAGCTGTGCTGCTAGTACTCTTCTATTAGAATTATTTATTATGTTAAATAAACAAGAAACTACACTAGAAAATGCGATAACTATTTATTAATAAAATATGCAAAATTTATTTATTTATTATTTTATTTTCTTTTTATTTATTTGTTTATTATAGTTTAATTTACTGAAAACAATTCTTCTACAAAATGCTTTTTATAGCTATGATTTGCAAATCAGTCCAATGATATTTTTAACAGATATTTTAAATGCAGAATAAAATACTTTGAGACTTTGCTGGCCAAAAAGTAACTCAATTTTTTTTTAAAAAAAGAATTAGTTAAATTAATTTGTAATATTAAAAAAAACTATATTATATAAATTCATCTTCTATATATATTCTATTTTCTGCAAGCATTTTGGAGATAGTTATTTAACTCAAAGCATGGGATTAATAAAAATAATTGGGCACTTATATAATAGAAAAAATGCAAAAAATTCTGTATGCATTGTTAGATCTAAAAATAAATATGCATTATTTAGAATTTAGACAAAATTTACAGTATTATCTGCAGCTTGAAAGTTATTAAAATATTTATGAAAACAATAAAAAGGTTGGGCTTTATCCAATAATAACAAAAAATTCAAAAAAATTATTAATTCTGACTTTGTATTATTTTTAGATAAGGTTTAGCCAGATTATCAGGATTGTAGTCAAGCATTATGAATTTTATTAGATAAATTCAAAAATCACAACAAAGTCTAAGTTAATCTCCCAACTACATTTTTTTTTGTAATCTTAATCATAATTTAGATCCAATAGATCATGATAATAGTGATACACAAATATATATTCAAGTAGAATTAGTTAAGTAATGCAAAATAATAGGTAATACCAAGCAACAATTACAAGGTTTCAAGAATAGATAGAGAGAATTTGGATTTCCAAACTATTCCTGTTCAAAAAAAAAGAAAACTGGATAAGTTTTCATATTTACCTATTTCTATATAAGTATATATATGCATAAATAACTAATATCATTGCATTATCTGATTTGATTTTCAATAATTTATTTAAGTTTGTAAATGATTCTTAATATCTTTATATTTGTTTATATGTTTCTCTATAAATCTTTAATGCTATTGTATTATTTAGCACAATCTCTAATAATTTGTTTAAGTCTTTAAGTAACTCTTCATATCTTTCTATTACCCAATAAGTTTCTCTATGATTATATAATTATTTTAGATTTCAAAAAAATTTATTTAAGTTAGCAAAGAATTTTTCATATTTGGTATATATATTTACAATTAGCTAATGCTGCTGCATTATTTGGTTTGACTTCTAATGATTTGTTTAAATCTTAAAAGACTTTTCATATTTTTTATCTTCAGATAAAAATATTTGTGATTGTTTAAACATGTTAAATTATTCAGATTATTTTCTAACAAGTTGTTTAAAAGTAATTCTTCATGTCTTTATATGACTTTGTAAACTAATCTACAGTTATTTAAGGTTGTTTAATTATTAGGTTCAATTTCTAATGATTTATTAAAATTTGCAAGTAATTCTTTATATCTGCCTATTATTAGATAAGCTAATCTACAATTGTTTAATATTGCTACTTTATTTGGGCATATATATATTTATTGTGATTTTCTAAATCTATAAGTGATTCTCCATATTTGCCTATTTGTAAATAAACATGTTCACAAACAGCCAATACAAAACTGTTATTTGGTTCTATTTCTAATAGTTTATTTAAATCTATAAGTGATTCTTTAAGCCCACTCACCTAATCTATAAAAAGCTTTCTATGATTATATAGATCTATTACATTGTTGAATTTATTTCTAATAATTTATTTAAATCTGCAAGTGATTTTCTATGCCTGTTTATTTTTTGATTTGTACTGCACAATAGCATACTATTGTATTGGTTGTTGTAATTTATAATATTTTATTTAAGTCTACAAGTGATTTGTCATATCCACTCATTTTTTATTAAGTTATTTTACAGCTATTTTATTATATAGCTCAATATATTTAAACAGTTTAGTGATTTATTATATCTGTTTAGCATTTGATAAATTTGGCAACAAAACTTTAATATCTTTACATTATTTGGCTTAATTTTTACAAATGGTTTAAAATTTATAAGTGTTTCTTCATATCTATCCAGTTTTTGATAAGCATGTTTACAATTTCTCTATATCATTTGGATTAATTTCTAATAATTTATTCAAGTCTATATAATTTATTCAAGTTTACAAGTAATTTGCCATATATTCTTATCTTAAATAAATATATTTACAATTATTTAATATTGATATACTATTTGAATCAATTTCTAATGATTTAGATTAAGTTACAAAAAAAAAATTTTTTTCAAATTTACATATATATATAATATTTTATACTGTAGTTAGTATTTATAACTTAAAAAAATAAATTAAATATTTTATTAGCTAAATATATTGATAATAGAAAGAGAAAACTTGTAGATTATACTTTTTTTTTTTTATTTTTATTTTTATTTTTATTTTTTATTTATATAATGTCATAGTAGAAACTTTATTACAGTCAGTCTGAAGATTAAAAGTTATCTTATAGTCTACAAATCCAGATAAGGGGACAGATAAGCTATTTATTTATAACCAGGCTGCCAAAACCCTTCAACTTGAACTAGTAAATTTTAAGA
>CAJVPY010000081.1:0-37933 GCA_910591965.1 Dentiscutata erythropus | reverse complement strand
GAACATTTTTTTAGCCAAACTTCAATGAATGATATCTCATGATTTGGTGGTTGGAATTGGGTGATTTTGTGCCATTCAATTCATCTCAACAAGACTAATCGAATGGTGCCAAAATCATCCAGTTCTGACCAGTTAGTCACATGATATTTATAATAAACGTTATCTGCATCAAAATAGGAATACTTACCTTATATATTTTTATTTTTTTAAAATTTATTATTAATAATATTATTATATTATATTATTTTGTGACTTTATCAAGATGAATTTAATATATCTTTATTACTTTGGTTTTTTAAAAATGGGTGATAGTTATTATAAAGTGATTTTGACTATATAAAGGGTAAAATAATATAAATTTAATTGGTAAGTAAAAAAAAGTGATTATATTGAGTTTGTGACTATATCAAGAGTGACTATATCGAGATGTAACTGTACATTAATATATTTATCGATAAGGATTTGTAAATTATGCATGCGGCATACTGATATATTTAAGATATTTGATTATTAATAATTATAAATTAAATGTGTGATTTAATGATGTTTACTAAGAAAACAAGGCTATTTTATCTTTGTAAAAAAAAAATACTTGCAATTTTAAATACTACGCTCAATAAATAAAATACATGTGATATTGATATAATACAAATGATGTAAAATTTTTTTAAATAGTCAAATATTAGTAATCATCAATCATACATAAAATAATTGTATGAATTTCATAAAAATTTCCAAGTTAATTTAAATGCAAGTATATTCTTTTATTTCAAGACAAGTTTTTTATTAATTAATAAATTTCTTGAAAAAGACAATCGCTAGACATTGTAAAACCTTTTATTTCACGATTTCGATCTAATTACAATCTCCATACTAGTATAAATTAACTCAAAAAGATTGATAATAGATTTAAAATTCTTTTCAGCTACAGAAGTTAAGAATTAAAATGAGTCATATACTCAAATTATTACCTTTAATCATGCAGTCTGTTTCTACGTAACTGACACAAATGCAGTTGTAAGAATAAATGCAAATTTAATTATTGTAGATGTAGACGTTTTAATTTGGTATGTGGTCATTCACATATTATTAAATGCGAAGATAGAGAACATATAGAAAAAATAAAAAATATAAGGTATATATATATATATCACTTTTTAATACATCAATTAATAATAATACTTTACTCACTAGGCAAACATTTGGTTTTCACTGCTAGATAATTTCTACTCTTTTCAAGCAAAAAGTATTAAGGTCTCCTGTTGGTAGATGAATAATATGATGTTTGTTTTAATACATATATTAAAAAATTATATATATAAGTCAGTAATTAAAGTAATAAAATAATACAAACAACTCTATTTTAGTGCTGCCAAGGGAAATCTTTCAATTATATTTCGTATTGAACGCAGTCTCTAACAAATAGATAAATCATGCCAATACAAATAATTAAAAGATTGAAGCCCTACTTCTTTGGCAGCACTCATATAATAACATAATGTACCTATATAGCATCGCACACAGTACCCCAAAAATAACACTTTTCTTTATTAAAACCCGGGGTACTGTATGCAATACTATATGGTACTATATTTGAAAAGTGTGCTCAATGATTTACTACGCTTCTCAGGAACCCACTGCACACTTCTATATCACACTGTAGTTCGTTATTTTTATTGTTATGAAGAGCTATTGATTACATATTCATATATAACTTACATATAAAAACGCCAAATGAAAAATATATCAGTTATAATACAAGAACAAAAAACGTTGGGCATTAGCGGAATTCCAAGGCTTATTAAGCTCTATAAAAAAAAATAAAAAAAAATTAGTCAGAATTACAGAATTATAGAGGAATTCTAAAAGTTATTAACCAACCAGAAAGATAGTTAAAGTCACGAGTGGCATAGAAAATAGACAGTTAAATGGAGTAATAGAAAATGCATGTACATATTTAAAGGCAATTTTGTGAAACATCAAAAAAAAAAAATTGAATACTCAAAAATAGTGATATGAGTTGGTAGCTACCAGTAGGCATTTATCACCAATATCTAATAATAGACATTGGTAGAACCGATAGTCAATAATAAGCAAAGGTAGACAGTAGCTAAAATATGTTAGCCTTTAAAATATCATAAATGTTATTATTAGATCTAATCATGTGTCCAGCACTACCGGTAGCTATAGGTAGAAAACTGGGTTGTTAAGAAAATTCACATCAACTCAAGAAGATAAAATGCTGCAAAGTTTTTTTGCAAGAAACTTATGTTCCTTTTTACCAATATATCAACTAAGAATTAAGTGTTCACTGCGCATAATATTAGATTAATATAAGTAAAAAATTGTTATGCCCTAATGAATAATGAAAAATCATTACCCGAGTTCATTAAATAAACAAATTCATAGGTGTTTGTTGCTTATACTGAATTTGAATTTATCAATAATTTATCTTCATAATTTTTTATCATATAGAAAGTTTCTCTTTAATATCTATAGTAAAAAAAGCTTTTTCTCAAAAGATTAATTAATAATGGTGTATTGCTATATATTGTTATTACCGTAGTATTGACCAAAGTACCTCTTTTTTTTGTACCCAGAGTTAAACTAGGTAATACCCAGGTTTGCATGGCATTTTCATATGATCATATATTAATTTCTGAATTACATATATAAAACTATACAAAGTACTCCATACAATATATCTGTCATCAAATAGAATACTTTGTAAGTTTTTTAGTGAGTGTTTTGTATTAGACCCAGGTTTTTTAGTTAGTACACAACAGTATAGTTCTTATATACATAATTAATTTATTTGTTTAGAATTTACTTGACTGAACTTTTTGTGACCAAAGTTTTTAAAAATCTGTCTTGCAATATTTCAACACATATATATTGTTCTTTAAATCGTCAATAGATAGTATGCAATTCCTGAAATATATAACCTTCAGATTATGCATCTAATTATCTTAAAAAGTTACTACATTTCATTTTTGAAGTTATAATTACCTTAGATAAAATATTGCTTTATTTCTAAATTTTAGATACTGTAATATCTAAGTTTTAAAAAAGGAAAAAATGGGTCAATTGCTATTTATATAGTGAATGATTTATCACATGATTTAATTGTGTAGCATTTTTTTTTGTACAACTAAAACATATAGTTGTTTATTAGATATTCATTTATTTTACCAAATCTTGGAACTACATGAACAGTTTTATCTATACTTTCTACTAGTATACAACTATAATAATCAATCAATTCTACTTTAAAGCATCCTCATACTTTTTCTTCAAATGTATCATACCAATGAATTAGAACAAGGCTATACAGTTCTTTTATTCCGTGTCTGTAATACTTGAAAAGTAATAAAACCTTATTTTATATCAATTTTAATTAATTAGATAAGTTTGTCTTATTTACAGTAATATACTTAACAATACATTAGAATTTATTATTACCTGACCATACCAAATTACTTCGCTTTCTTCTTCTGTACCACTTACTGACATGTTTAAAAAATTGGTTCTTCATAAAAACTTTTTGTAGCATGTATAATGTTTGTGCTTTCAACAGAAACTGAGAAATATACCTCAATTAGATCATTACTTAAAAAAATTGATTCTGCTTCAAAATATTTCTCAAAATATTCATCAAGACCATTTAATAAATTTTGGAGTCCTTCGATTTGAAGCTGATGTAATTTTCTACGATTATTTTCAATGAAGTCATCTATATCTATTAAGTAAAATTCCCATAAAAGATTTTTATATCCTTCTGCTTTTCGATATTTACTAGTTATATCTTTCTCTGTTAATTTTTGTTGTTTAACCTAAAATACAATATTATTGTTAACTCTTAAGGCAATCGATTAATTTAGTAAATAATTATCATTTTAATAATCTGCTTCATAAAATTTTTTCTATTGGTTATATGATAAGGATTCTTTACATAATACTTATATAAAGTTTCATAAGTTTCTGTTGAAAGACTATTTATTGCGCCATATTCCTTTATTACAGGCACTATATGATAGCACCACGTATGGAGTTTTGGTAGTCGCATATCACTTGGAGAATAGGAAGCAAAAATATCAACAAAATCTTTGGCCCAACTCATAATGAGTTTCTAAATAAAGTGGTAACAAGTGTTTAAAATGCATAGTATATAAGCTTTAATAATGTTTATCATATCTGAAGTTTAGAACAAGATTCAATTGTAAAGGAGTCTTCACGAGTAGCCAGGTACATTTTGAGAAACTTGTAAAATACTTCACATAAACTTTTATTACTAATTCCTGGCTTTTTGTATATGCTATAAAGGTTATCAAGAACAAAAATAATAACCTTCATGATATTTCGCATGTCATCAGCAGTCATACGTGCCATATCATATCCATGTTTCATTACTTTGAGTCCGTGAAATCTAGGAATCTCTGCCAAGCATTGTTCAAAGGTTTGGATAATGTTGTTTCCACATTGATCTGCTAAAAGTTCTTTTGTATATTTTAGCATGTATTTAAACAAGCCAAGATCTAATGCATGCATTCGATCTAGCACTGTTGCTTGATAAATATTGAAATCGCTAATTAATTAAAAATATCGTTAGTTATACTATATATTTTAAAATTAATACTAAAATTTCAATTATACATTACTTTATTTGCCAGAATATATTTGGTTCATCATGAATTGAATTTTTGTGAGCCTGACCAGTATTAATCACCTGTATCATATTCTGATGATTTCTTAGTAAACTTCTTATATTTTTTATATTCAGATCATTCAAACTATCATTCAATATCAAGCAAGTATTATATGGTTTTTGTGTTGAATATGACCGATAAATATTCGTAATCATATTGGCCTCAACCATATCAGCTAAGATTACCGAAATTCATGGAATAAATATTATTATGTTTTGTTAAACTACGAAATGAAGCTTCGGTCTATCAATTATAGGCTTTAAAAGAATTGATAAGCATCTCTGAAAAACAGTTCTTTGCAATATTCTAAAACTTTCGGAATTTTTGGTTTTTGTATCTTTTGCTTTTATTATTAGTAAATATCCAACTAATGCCTTTGATTCTGGCTTATTTTTCTGAAAGTTGGAAATATTGCCAAGAGATAAAAATACTAGGTGTCCAGAAGATTTTTCCATATAATCCAAGGTTATAGTATTAGAGTAGAGAATTATCGAAAGCAATCACTCGCCAATTAATAGTTTTAATTCTTCTCACCGCCACCAATCACAATTATATTGTTCTTCAAATATTCGAGATTTTATACCATCTCTTGTTTTACTTTTTTCAGTATATTTTAATACCAGATTTTGATTAATATTATCAACTGCTAATAATGATTTAATAGCCTGAATTATTGGCCAATAATAGAGCGTATATTTGACACTTTGGAAGGTTGTGACTAAAGTTTCTTTAAATGTTGTATATTGAATTTTTGTGTTATTCAAAAATTCTTTTTCAACACGTATTGATGAAGGCAATGGTGATTTTTTCAAATTAGAAAATTTTTTAAAAAAACATATAAAAGCATTGGCAGCGTTATCTGAAAGCTGATATTTAGTAGTAATCTCCATAAATTCTCTATAAGCATCACTGGGCTATTGTACTTTATCTGGATAGTGCAAGTCTTTGTAAGCATCTCCAAGTGACGCTCCTTTATAATCTTCATCATCAATTGGCACATTCTCAAATTTTAACTCATTACTTTCAATAGGTTGAGGATAGGATAAAGGAAATGAGGTTTGTTCGGAATAATCCAAAATGTTTCCTGATGAATATTTGTAAGCTTTGCTTACTATTGATTGTAATTGATTCGAAGAAAATTCTAGATCAGAAAAATCTAGATCCATTGTTTGTGATATTTCTCGGTTCTAAATTTAAAAACATAGTTAAAATTCCTGTTGATATTTCACATTTTAAAACTTTAATGTTATTTACCAATAGATCATTATCAGGTTCTTCCGGGAGATTCCAAATAGTATCGAGAGTATACAATTGTTGAGAAGTTGATTCTAATTTGGATGTATTGTTAGGATTAGTGATGCCACCAAAATTGATTTTCAAAAAAGGCCTATTTCGTCTCCATTAGAGCAAATTAAAATTTTTTATAAGAAAGAGCAAATAAAATTTATATATTTATACTCCTTATAATTTCGTCTATTTAAAAAAAGTATTAAAAAATTTTGTCTTTTAAGTAAAATAGGTCAAAAATAATTTCGTCTTCAAATTTTAATTTCAGGTTTTTGAACCTGAAATAATTTCGTCGGCATGTATAGTTAGGATATTTTGGCAATTTCCAAATATCATCATCAAGAGTATACAGTTGTCGTGAAGTTAGTTCTGATATAGATGCATTATCAGTGTTTCTAGGATGTTTTTGTGATATGTGTTGCGACAAAGTATAAGGTTTAGAAAATTCTCTATTACAATGGTTACATTTTCAGCGCATATTGAATATATTTTATAAAAAAAAAGTGCATTTAATAAGCAAGGTTTTCTGGTATAAATTGACTGTAAGATTTATGCTCCACTGAGTTGCTTTTATAATTTTTTACTCATCATATAATGGAACCGAACAGAATGATTTTTTTTATAAAGGTTTCTTTAATTCAAATATGCTCGATATAAATAAACGAATATACAATCTTTTTTTTTACAAAGTTTTCTTTAATTCAAATATGATAGATACAAATGGAATATAACTTCTCATACAATTTTTTTTTTTTATTACAAAGATTTCTTTATTAAAATGAATATAATTCACTAATTATTTATTACAAAGAGCATGTTAGGCGGCATCCATAATTATGTTAAAAACGGTATTGTTGTAGAAATCTTAAATAATACAAAAATAATACCAATAGTATTATCGATTTCTATACAATACAGTACCAGTTTAACGTAAATTATAGATGCTGCCTTATGTCTAAACACTAGTTAAAAAGAATATAAAGAGCAACAAGCATAAACGTTACTTTAAAGGTAATTTTACATTTTATTAAATAATATTAATATTAAATTTGTTTAAAGCTATTGACATAGTCAATAAATTTATGTGTATATTGCTCAGTATGTCGATTTGTATAGCTTGCCGGACCCAAAAATGTATATGTTTCAAAGGAGGGAGGAGGGCATCATGGTAATTCAAGTAATAACTGGAATTCTAATTAATATTATTATAGAAGGACCCTTTCATGTTGACAGAATTGATCTTGTTATAAACCCGTATTGCTCTTATTACAATGACCTATATGACCTTTATGACCAGTCATAGGCCATTTGGTCATAATGAAGGTATATGACTTATGATCTTTTTTAATTTAGTAAGAATAATAGTAACCAATATGACTTATGATCAAAAAGTCTTATGATTTGACCAAGGTCATATCAAAAAATGTTATGACTTAGGTCATCGGCCCGGAATAGATTCAAAGAATAATTTAGATAACAAGAATAGTTAAAATTCCTAGAATTCCATTATATGTATAAATAATTATATAAAGGAGGAGTTTCTCTCCTGTAATAAAGACAACTCAGCGTTGGAACAACTCACGTCAAAATTCGAGTAGAAGTGTTGTCTCTAATCTTTCATAATAAATCGTTATTATCTTTTTCTTAACCCTGGTATTACTGTAAAATCCTTATTGATCGTACTATGAAGAAAAAGTAAAAGAGCCCAATTCATATTGTCTGTCCTTTTATACTGCTTACTTTGATAGCTGCTGTGATCTATTGTTTTGTCATTATCGAAATTCCCGTGATCCACGTGACGATCGTTAAGAATCTTAACGATCGAATCGAAGACTAAAGCCCTAGTACTGTATACTTGAATTTAAAGAGAGGAATTACTTTTAGCTTTCGACTTAATCGAAGAAACAATCAGTAGAAGTATAATCCGAAGTTATACTTATCCCAATATCCAGTAGAGCCGCAGCAAGACCTGAAAGACCTTGTAACTCGGACCAAGTCTTCCTCATGCCTCTTTCCATCTTTCACTTCAAGGTTTAGAAGTCTTGAAGCACTTGTATGTTAGTTTTAGAGTGTTGGGCTAGGTAGTTAGTGGTTTTAGATTTAGACCCGTTAAAGAGCCTTTTATACTGCTTACTTCTGTGATCTATTGTTTCATCATCGAAATTCCTGTGACCTACGTGATAATCGTTAAGAATCTTAATGATCGAATCGAAGATTAAAGCCCTGGTATACTTGAATTTAAAGAGAAGAATTACTTTTAGCTTCTGACTTAAGCAAAGAAACAATCAGTAGAAGTATAATCTGAAGTTATACTTATCCCAATATTCAGTAGAGCCGCAGCAAGACCCGAAAGACCTTGTAACTCAGACCAAGTCTTCCTCATGCCTCTTTTCATCTTCCACTTCAAGGTTTAGGAGTCTTGAAGCACTTGTATGTTAGTTTAGAGTGTTGGGTTGGGTAGTTAGTGGTTTTAGGTTTAGACCCATTAAAGAGCCTTTTATACTGCTTACTTTTGTGATCCATTGTTTCATCATCGAAATTCCCCATGATCCACGTGACGATCATTAAGAATCTTAATGATCGAATCGAAGACTAAAGCCCTGGTATACTTGAATTTAAAGAGAAGAATTACTTTTAGCTTCTGATTTAAGCAAAGAAACAATCAGTAGAAGTATAATCCGAAGTTATTATTACCTTGACCTTTGTAAGTTTAGCAGACTTAATAGGAAACTTTTTAGTTTTTAGACATTTTAATTATTTTTTTTTTTTATCATTCTTTTGCTTTATTTCTATACTTATCCCAATATCCAGTAGAGCTGCAGCAAGATCCGAAAGACCTTGTAACTCGGACCAAGTCTTCCCCCATGCCTCTTTCCATCTTCCACTTCAAGGTTTAGGAGTCTTGAAGCACTTGTATATTAGTTTAGAGTGTTGGGTTGGGTAGTTAGTGGTTTTAGGTTTAGACCCATTAAAGAGCCTTTTATACTGCTTACTTCTGTGATCCATTGTTTCATCATCGAAATTCCTGTGACCCACGTGATGATCATTAAGAATCTTAACAATCGAATCGAAGACTAAAGCCCTAGTATACTTGAATTTAAAGAGAAGAATTACTTTTAGCTTCCGACTTAAGCAAAGAAACAATCGGTAGAAGTATAATCCGAAGTTATATTTATCCCAATCTCCAGTAGAGCCGCAACAAGACCCAAAAGACCTTATAACTTCTACTTCAAGGTTTAGGAGTCTTGAAGCACTTGTATGTTAGTTTTAGAGTGTCGGGTTGGGTAGTTAGGTTTAGACCCGTTAACCCGCCCCTTACAACGTATAACCTTTATAAAAGACCTAACCTCCACTTCACTTTGAAAAGATGAACTCAGTTCATTCACATTTTAATGATTGAATGATTGAATGAAAACATTATTCTACAATATAAATATGAAGAATTTTGTGAATTTTGTGAAATTTCTTTGCCTACTTATTATATTTATTACAGTTTGCTAATTTGTTCTTGATCCACAATATGAACAAGCTAACACCTTAGTAAATACCAAATTTTATTATTTTTTTTTGGTGATACTAAAAAACCAAATTATACAAATAAAGTCATATAATTTGATTTATCTACACCATTGAACACGACCAGGCCTAGTGATGTGCCGCGTACAGTACTATACGTACAGTACTGTACGTACTGTACGTACTGTACGCTAAAATTTTTGCCGATCACTTTTGCCAGCCAATCAGATGCCAGAAAAGAACTATACGTACAGTACGTACTGTACGTACTGTACGCTAAAATTTTTCAGGTATCATATAAATGGCACATCACTAACCAGGCCTCTATGACTAATTATAGTCCATATATTAATCAAATGAATATGATTGATACCAAAACACTAACTAAATATTATTAGATTTTAATTAAAAGCGTTTGTAAAATAAAACTAGGAAATTGAAATTGTCGAAATGAATTTTAGCACTTAATTTCAACTATATAGTAGATATAATTTACTAACAATATTAGATAATAATTGGGACAAAGAACATGCAGGAATAGTAGCTCCTACAATTGTATCTTGTCCGAAATAGGTCTGAAAAAAGTGGTCAATTCAAGATTAGCTTTTAACAGTCCTAACCATCATGTGGTAATAGATGTGACAAAGTGGGACTATTGCTTGTAATCGTTAACACATTATCACTGTTTTCAATAATTGAATTTTGTGAATCTTATGAAACCCACATTTTTATTATTGTGAAAACAACAACAATATGCGGGATGGAATTCATAGAATTCACAAATAATAGCACTAAATCAAAAAAATGATACAGTAAATAGTTATATTTTAATTGAAAAATCTTTTATAAAAATCGATTTCTCGTCAAGTCATTTTATAAAAAACGTAAGTTATTATTTAAGTCTTATAATTTTTAATATGTTAATTACATTCGATGTTATAGTATTAGAGTACATGTTTTAAGAAATTCTTAAATTTCTAATTAATTTTAGCAAAACCTTTCCTTCACGCAACCCTAGTCAAGTTTCCTATTTGCGGATATGTTAGAAGACCTAGATTTAACATATAACTAATCAAGATTTTTTTTAAAAAAAATGAGTAATCAAGATAGTGGTAAGAAAAATTGTTATTAATTGGCTATCGTGTTTAATTTCATTTATAATTACAAAGGTATACTTGTCTTTTTTAAGATGAGGATTTGTTAGTTTTGCCCTCCAGACAACTTCATAGCAAGTCCCATTCAGATTCCTATGAATGAAATGAAGATGATAGTGATTCTGGCAATTATTCATCAAATAAACCAAAAAAAATCTAGAATGTACAAATCCTGCTCCAATTCTCCCAAAAATCATCATAAGTCCCATTCCTCCAAGAAACTTCGTCATTCTAATTCTTCCCAACAAAAGGAATATGTTAGTGGTTCTAGTAATGATTCTCAACAAGAAGATTATGATAGTAGTTCTCGTAAAAAAAAGCAGAATAAGTATTCTTCCTCACAACAAAGCAGTAACAAGCATTATAGGTCTCTCTCCCTACAACAAAGTGATAAAAGTGATAACAAGCGTCATAGATCTTCCTCTCAAAAAAAAAGGGATAATAAGCATCGTAGGTCTCCTTCCCTACAACAAAATAACAATCATCGGAATCTCTTTCCCCACAACAAAGAAATATCAGGCCTCCAAAGCAACAACAGATTAATAAATCCCTCCTATCCCAAACAGCATCTCAAGCGTCATCACATGCAGGTATGAATCACTGAGCATTGTAAATTTTTTTATATCAATATTAATTGAATTTTTTATAGATCCAAAACAACAATCCCTCACGTCCCAAATAACATCTCAAACGTCATCACAACCACTAAGCATTGTTGAATTTTTTCATACCGATATTAATTGAATTTTTTTAATAGAATACCGTCGTAAAGTCGATAAGTTATTATTTAAACATCATCAACAATTATACTTGATGCTAAAAAAGCATGAAGATGATCTAATGAAGATAAACAATGAGATTAAAAAGCTACAAGTTGAACAAACAAATGAGCTCTCATCTCAAGTACTAGATGTGAGTATTTTTCTTGATGATTAAAAATAGGTATTTGGCTTACGTCAATTTGATTTTAATAGTCTATTTTTGGAGGGTTGTAAAACGTCTCTTTCTACGAATTCTTTATCCAACACAAGATATTTTTTAAAAACATGCATGGAAGAAAAATATTATGATACGTTGGCTAATCTCAGTTCCAATCAATTTCTTAACCGTTTTCACAGAGAATGGCTTAGTCTGGTATATATTATTATCAGAAAGTGTCATTATATATATATGAATAAAAGTTATATCACGGCGAATTTATGAAATTATTAAGCTAAAATTTGGACACAAATCAAGCATTTGATCCCCAAATTTAAATTCGTCTAACCCATCTTACCCACAAGCTACCTTATTAGTAGTCAAATTTTTAAAATTTTAGATATTTCATAAATTCGCCACAATGAATATTTATTCAATCTTGATATCAATTTTAAATCGGAGGTCATGCAAGATTAATTACTTGATTTTCATAACCCGGCCAGGTAAAATTTTTGAAACCTAAAAATTTTACATATAAAATTTATAAAAAAAGCCAGTCAGCCAGATTTTAAAGCTTTATGTTATGAAAATTAAGAAATTAAAGTTGTATGACCTTATTTATATACTGTAAATGGCTGGGTATGTTACATTTCACCAGTTAAAAAACTTAAATTATACATACCCAGGGTATATTGTCAGGCCATTTACGGTAATTATGTAAATTTCAATTCTTCTAAATTTCCTATTTTATCAATAGCTATTATTAAAAATGAAAAATGTTTGGGCCACAGCACTGTCAAACGTTCGAAAGGCAATTTTCCGTGTGTTTGGTGCGGAAAAATTGCCATTTTAAAAAAATAATGCTTCAGCTACTGATATTGTTGTATGAAAGAAAAATAAAAAAGTTATTGAATGTTTTAATATGCTCTTTGAACATGATGACAATGGAATATACTGGGTCTCGGTAATTGCACGTTATGCATTTACTGAGACATCAGTCCCTACTCTAACCAATACGCATTATGCTTTTACTTTAGCTGTTTGTGACATTTTTCTTAACCCCGCTTTAAAAGGAATTAAATACTCTGAAGACAAAATGAAACGAAGAATGGAAAAATATATTGTAAGTACTAAAGTAATTATTTAAATTTTATATACTTATTATGCTCATTAGGATGTTTTTTAGTGTGACTTTGAACAGGATGGTGCCCCGTCTAAAGAATCTGTAGGAATTATTGTTGCAAAAGAAACAGCAGTTACCAGTGAAGATGAAAATGCAGAAGATGAAACCACAAGTGAAACTTGAGAGCAAACAGACACACAAAATATAATGAATTCAAGAGAAGCTAATGATGAGCTTTTTGGTGTTTAATTAAAAAACAGTAGCGTCACTGCTGTAAAATTTTATAATCAAAGATAGCAGTTATAGGATTTCCTGGCCTCCTAAATTTTATTGGATCTGACATATCCCTGCTATTTATTATTATACAGTTAACTTTAAGTATAACGAACCCTTATATATCGATCTTTATAATGAAATTTTTTTTTAAAAAAAAATTTTTTTAATGTTCAAACTAATCTGATCTAATCAAAATTTTTTATCATTTATACACAATCTTAATAAAATTAGTCAATAGAAATATGATACGTATATATACTTTATATGACAATATATACTATTGAAGCTACTACCAGTGTATAAATTTGATTTCAATTCTTTTGAGCAATAAAAAATTTTTAGTTCTGGGGTTTAATTTTGTAGTACTCATATAAAAGCTATTTTTATTTCTTCAAAGCCATTATCATTACGTTGTATGTATCACAGTTTTACAGTACTGTTAAGGGAAAATTAGCCTTTGAATAACTATTCAAGCAACGATTAATTCGAATCGAAGTTATTGGACATCTATTTCAGTGACATTCGGTCACTGGAAGCAATTATGCCAGTTCCAATAATTCCCACTAAAACATTCCAGTGAACAACACTGAATAACTAATATACTAGAGGCTGGTGTGTATGAAGCACTAATTTTAAATTTAAACAATATATGTAATTATTATAATAAATTTATTAATAATATATGTATTACAGTACCAATTATTTTATATATATTACAATTAATTATTTTATTTTTTATGCTATAATGCTTACTAGTCCTGGCCCAAACTCAATCGAATTTCCAGCTAAAATGCCAATCCTAACCTTAATTCTATTCAAATAATTCTATTCAAATAAACCACTAATTCTAACACAATCCTACCTCAAGCAATTGCACTTGGGAATATAAAACACCCAGGTACTAAATATGGATTAAATGCACTTAGAATATATAAATATTACTGTGGCACTCATATAGTGCAACTTATACCTCTACCTGATCACAGTATCTCTCTGACAGGGTTGGCACATTCATCCATTGGTACGAATGGAGAACAACTCAATTGAGGATAATTTCTAAATGGAACCAATAGAAGCCAACCAACTTCATTAACATTAATCCGTTTTCAACAGGTATATGAGGTTAGAGATTAAAACCCTATTCTTCATTGGATTCATTAGATTTTTCTATTGGAGCCATTGGTTATATTTGCTTCATTGGTAATTTCTTAATAGAGTATATTCATTGCCAACTCTGCCTCCGACTATAATACCTATATATACAGCTTAAAGTACCCCGGGTATTTTAATCCACGCTGTACGGTACTTTTTTTTAGATACCATTTGAATTATTTCATTCGTATACTTCATTCAGCTTGTAAAGGTCATGATTAGGCTGTGGAATTAAAATCAGTAAACCTGATTCATAAATCAAGAACATAAATAATTATATACTATTCGATAATACCCTTTAAATCATTTAATTCGCTTTAGTTATTTCATTTAACTCTAAACAAAAATCAGAAAAGATCAAAAATATAAACACTTATCTATTTCATTCAGCTCTAGACAAAAAGATCATTTGTTAATCATTGGAATTAAAGCCAAAAAAAGGGTATAAATAAAGAATATAAATACTTATCTATCATTTCAATACCCTTTGAATTATTTCATTCGCCTTAACATTTCATCAACTCTAGTCATTAGAATTAGATATCAGCAAAACCAGTTTACAAATCAAGAGCATAAATTCGGATTTACCATTCCATAATACGCTTCACTTGCCTTAATAATTTTATGCACTCTGGGCATAAAAATCATTTATTAGCATTAAAATTAAAATCAGCAAAAGTGATTCACAAAGCAAGAACATAAATACTTATATACCATTATATAATACCTTTCGGATCATTTCATTTGCTTTAATCATTTTTTCAACTCTAAATGCAAAAAATTGTTTGATAAGTCAGATGAGCTTATCATCATAATAAATAAATAGATAAAAAGAAAAAAAAAAAGGCATAACCGTCTTTTTATCATATAATTGTGCTGATTAGCCTAAATTTAATACCTGCAATTTGAACTCGAATCTTAGTAGGGATTACTTCAATTAATTATCATGATCTTGTGCATGATCTCAATTACTAGCAATCAACGTTGAGGGAGATATTTGAGAACATTCTCAGTTCTAAGATCTTTTTGGCTTATCAATCAAAAGCTAATTTTTCCTCTTTACTCAACATAAAAAGGATATACTACCATACTAGCATCTTCCCTAACTTTAACCATGAAAAAAGGTTATTTGTTAGCCGATGAATATCTCAAACTCCATTCACTAGACAAGTCAAACCTACTACAACTTCAATTCCAAAGTGCTAATGTTAGCTATAGCCTTAGTCTATAAGGAGCATTTTGTTAGTGAGATGTTCTTTGTTAAAATATCTGATTCTGCGCCTACTTAATGAGAAAATATATATATGAAATAAACTATTAGAGCATGAGCCAAAGAAGAAAGAAGTGGAAATTGAGATGCACTCATATCCAAGTTTGGATTTCAAAGAGGAATAAATGATTTAACCACAGCACCTACTTAACAAGAAATATTAGAAAAAAATCAAGAACAATATGAAAAAAAAACACTCAACTACACGTGTAACCCAAGACAAAATTTAAAAAAGGTTACTTGGTAGTCGTACAAGTATTTCAAAACTCCATTTACTATATAGGCAAGTCAAATTTTGCATTAAGAATGATCTATTTGAATATAGCGCCTACTTATTGGGAAAAAATATGAAAAAACTTTTAGAACATGAGACAATAAACAAGAAGAGAACGAGTATAAAAGAAAACTTAGCTATACATATATCTAAGTTAAAAATTCAAGTTAGAATGAACGAATGATAAGAATCTAAATCAAGAACACGAAAAAACCAGAATTTCAGGTTAGGAAAGAACATTCTAACAGCGGGAAATTAATGATATAAACAAGAACCAAGAAAAAAAAAATAAGAAGAAAAAAATGCGTTTAATACTAATCGATTGTATATTATGCAAACCGATTATAATCAAATTGATTATAATCGATAGGACTTGTGCTAATCGGTTGTGTATTATCAATCTGAATTCTAATCAATTATATTCAAATTGAT
The DNA here is from genome assembly GCA_910591965.1 of Dentiscutata erythropus. NCBI lineage: Eukaryota > Fungi > Glomeromycota > Glomeromycetes > Diversisporales > Gigasporaceae > Dentiscutata > Dentiscutata erythropus. The sequence continues at coordinate 21,825 of CAJVPY010000081.1, read as the reverse complement.
TATAATCGATAGAGCTGAAGTTAATCGATTGTTATCAATATCGGTGGTAATCGGCAGGTGTGCTACTTATCGATTGACAAATATATCTGTCAATCGATTGTTAGCTAATTAAAAAATTTCCTAATGAAGGCTTTAATAAAATTTTTTAAAGTAGCTAACAATAAAAATTTAATATATCTTAACTAAATATTTACTATAAGCAATAATTCTACTGGAATAGCAAATATTTTAAAACTAGAATATATAGCAACTTACTATAGAAATTACAATAATTTCATTACTAACTTTATTATTTACTATAGTTACTAGAGAAGTAAAATCTGTAAAAAATTTTTTATACAATCTAATCATCAAGATCATAAAATTTTAACTAAATATTGCTATTACTAAAATAGCAAATAAAGTTTTTCTTTATTATTTTAAAACTAATAATAATATTAACTTTAACTATATAAAATCAACTTTTTTTAAGTATATGCTTTCTAAATGCAGATTATATTAAATTCTTTTTAAATGCAAGTTTTTTTTTAGTTTCAAGCCATATAAAGTTATAATAAACTTGTATTCTTTAAATGCAGTTTCTTTCTAAATGCAGAATCTTTTTTACTTAAAAAATTTTATAAATCTCAATAAGCTATATTTAGAAAGAGCCAACTATATATAGTTACTAGAACAACAAGTTTAGTAACAAAATATTTTATAATTGTATTAATTATGATAATATTAATACAGTATAGAATATGAAGAAATATCTAGTATATATTAATAAAACTTTAAAGTGTTATAACTTTTATAAAACAAGCTAAATCAAAAAGCCCTTTGACAAATTAATAGATTTTAGATAAACTAATTTTCTGTTAAAGGATTTTTTTATTCTTTGTTTTAAAAAAAGTAGTTCAAAAAATTGGTATTTAATATAAAAAAAAAAAAAACATATATAGGTTTTAGCTAATCAAAATAAATTACTCAAAAATTAGCTATTCAGAATTGATTATATAAGCACTAAAAATTGGTGTCTATATGTATAGATTGGATGTCTTTTGCTGTCCTGCACTATACAAACTAAGTTTTAACTAGTGTAACTATTATACAAATAAATAGTGTAATAGAGTTTTTATAAAAATAAAAATTAAAATAGTTCTAATATCAATTAATTTGACTTAAATTGCATAATATATATAATATAATAGTTATTAAACTTTATATAAGATAGATAGTATAAAGCACTATTTAATATATTAGTACTAATATATTTTTATTTAATAATACTATATAAGAAGACAAGCTATTATATAGAAAATATATCATACAAACCAACAACTCTCTCCACTAATCATTTGTACCAAATTTGACAAAAGAAAAATTAGCTACAAAACATTTTTAGGTATAGGAAACAACACAAAATAGTTTAAGCAAAAAGGAAAGACACCTAAAAATACATATACTTTGTTAAAACAACAACAAAGTTTTCAATACAAGCATTAAAACTTTCTTCGGTTGAAGACATTTTTTTATAAAAAATACTTTGAAAAATTTTTTTTGTTTTTTTTGGGAATACATCTAGATCCTGAATTGCAAATCACTTTAAGACACGTAATCAAACAAACAACACGCGTACAAACAAATAAACAATTTAACACATATTTACTTATAACAAAACAAGCTTATATTCTAGAAATTTCGAAAAGACAATTACACAACATACGCATAGCAAAGTTATATTATACAAATATTAAACACAAAGATTTAACCTAATTAAAGATTTTGCTTTGGCATCACAAAGCAAACAACAAAAAATACTGGCAGGGCAAAGTAAATTTATATTAAATATAGATCAAAATGTGGCAAGATACCTTGGGTATCAAGACCCAAAATTTATAACAACAATTCGTAGCACAATCAAAATTCATAAATGGGCCTTGTACAAAGCTAATCAAAATGAAAAATTGTCGATTGAGGAACAGATACTTCTTGGTAAAGTAACTGAAGTTACAACAAGTATGAAAAAAGAAAAACTTAAGCTAGATAAGAGAAAAAGATTAGAAATACTTTGTACTTCAAAAATGGAGCTTGATATAAAAGAAAAAGAACCAAGAATATGAGAAGAAACCTTAAAAAGAAAACATGAAATAGCAGATAATGCAGAAGAACTACCGTTTAACACTGTATACAGTACCCAGGGTCTTATTCAAAAACACTATTTTAAAATTGAATAGTACTAGGTACTATTCACGAATCCAGCAATTTCATTGGTGGATAAGGAGATACTTTATGTAGTAAGATATTATTCGAGAGAGATACTTTATACAGTGCTAAATAGTAACTTCTAAGAAGAAAAAAAGAAGCAGTACTACTAAAACTAGCAGAAATGAATCTTAATGAGAGTAAAATTAAAATATTAAAAAAAGATAATACAGAAGATGCAGAAACTAAAGCGATATTAATTTATACTGAGTTCAAACAAAAAGATCAAGCAATACAAAAAGTGAAAGAATGGATAGATATAGTCAAAAAAAGAGAAGAATTGAATAAAAAAGAGGTTAAAATAAAAGAAAATACAACTTTGGATAAAAGTGAAGATATATACAAATCTATGTAGACACATAAGAATAGTTCTAAACAGGAAACTATACCAGGAGTAAATCTCAAAAACAACAAAAAAGGGGCTCTCCACAAGGAAGTGTATTTAACCATCTGGGACTTATCCATATCGGCAAGATTAGGAAATATAAAAAGATATTTGAAATCATATAGGTTTGTAGAAGATATTGAGTGGCATATCTCAGCAGAACATAAAGCTACTCACATTAGAGTTAGATATACAAATGAGAAAAAAAGTATTTCCTTATAAATACTTGGGCAATTCATTATGAGATAGAAAAAACAGTAAGAGTAACAAGCGGCAAATTTAACAAAAAAGAACTAGAGCTCAGAAATGAATTCAAACTCATATTAAGAGGAGTGCCACATAACGCATGTGAAATAACATTACTTTGCAAACTTAGTAATTTCAAAGTAAAAATGGTGCATATACCAGATAACAGAAATAGCAATTAGAGAGAAGCAGCATTCATATATTTTGCATCAATATTAGATTTACAAAAAGCAAAGTCATCAAATCTATATTACTATAATCTGCATATGAAGTGAGATAAAAATCACCAATATGGAAGATTTTGCCTTTTTAATAATAAAGAGAATCAAGAAAGAAAAGAATACTCAAAAAGAAGTACATACAAAAGTAAATACCATATAAGAAAGCAACAAGCAAATATAAATTAGAGCCCAAAAAAGTTTACTTATACCAATAGAGTGTTTACAAATAGCAAAAAAGGTAGAATACGAGCCAGAAGTAATATTAAAAAGCCTCTTTTAATATAGATAATACAAATATACTTCAGGATTCAGAGCTGGCAACAGGTTCAAATAGTCTGCCAATTGCTGACTGAAAGAATAAAAAAACTGAAAAGCAAGAAGCAAACGAGTTAGAGGAAATTCTTGCAGAAATGAGGCAAAAGTTTAAAGCAATAGAGCATATAAGTGCATCACATTCCTAAAAGGCACTATGGGTGAATCAAGTTATATAGGCATGGCAGAAATCCTCACTTCTGCCTTAAGTAAGCCTGAAATACAAGAACAATGTGAGGATTTAAATAGAAAAAATAATAATAGAAAGGGTAATAGTTATAAGCATCTTAGTATAAGGTTTAATAATAAAATAGTTTGAAGTTAAATAGGCAAAAATTAGGAAATTTAGCAGTTTTAGATAAAGAAGAAAGTATAGATATCATCAGAATAGCAGAAATGAACATAAATGAGAAAGAGAGTAGATGAATAGATGTAAAAGAATTTGGGTATCTAAGCTTTTGGTCAACAAAAGAAGTAGATAAATCAAAAGGGTCAGAAGTAGAGGCTCTAGTTAGTAAGAATTGGTCAAGACATTTAGCTATAGTAAGAAAATACAATTCATATGTGTTAAAGTTAGAGTTTTTCTTTAAAAAAGCAATCATACAGATATGGATATTATATTTGCCACTAGCGGATAAAAAAATTAACAAGGAGATGCAATGTATAGTAGTACAAGAAATATGCAGAAACAAGATTGATATATACATAAGCATACTCAGAGATTTTAATGTGATATGTAATACAAGATTAGATACAAATAACACAGGCTGCAAAAATCAAAGACTGGGGAAAACTCTTCTTGAATGACTAAAAAGTAGAGAGATGATGGACTTATATAGATATTTAAATTTGTACAAAAAAGAATATATCTGGCAAAAAGATAAAGTAGCATCAAGAATTGACTATATATGAATTGGTGAAGAGATGTGAGAATTTCACAACAAAGCTTCAATTAAATACATTAATTTAGTAACAGGTAGTGATTACAAAATGATATATGTAATATTAGAACTAGGTAAAATAATCAGATATAGGAAACTTAGTAGAAGAAATCAAGAAAAACCAACTAGAAGAGTTTTCTTATATTATAAGGCATCACCAGAAGACTGGGAGGCATACAGTATGTATGTAGGGCACCTTCTTCTTGTGAAAGATCAAGGCAGAAATATGAAAACCCTACATACTACAGTTACAGAAATTAATGTTGAATGAGACAACATTAGTAGCGCAATGATGAGTGTAGCTTTAGAATACATACCTTGGGTTAATGTTAAGAAAACTGAAGCTCAGGAAAAAAAGTCAATTCCAAAGTCAGAAATCTATAAAGAAATTAAGTTCATATATTATTTACAAAAAAGAAGTAAAAAAAGCTCTTTCACAAAAATTAACTCTGACAAAAGAGAAAGATTAAATAAGAGAATTGATAAAATAAATCAGTTGTACCAGACACAAATTACAAAAATGCCAGAGTTGTGGAGTCAAATTCAATTAGAGAAATTAAAAAACTGGTGTAAAATTCTTAGTAAGAAAGCAAGTGATGAAGAGCAGAAAAAAAAGAAAGCAAAATTTGGGAAAAAATAGAATTAAGATTTAGTATGATGGAGAAAAACAAAAGAAAATACTCTAAAGCTTGCTAAATAAACTATATAACAAAATTACGATTGATAGTGTTCTAGTAGAGGAGAATTCCAGAGTTCACAATCTGGAATTGATTAATGATAAAGAAGGTGTAAAACAACAAGTAATCTCTCATTTTAAAGAAAATTTAGAAAAAGGAATCAAAATTTTAAAAAGATGAAAATAAAATGGAAAGAAGAATACAAGCCAAAAAAAGAAATTAATCCTATGATATATAAAGAAGTAACAGACCCCCTTATACTAGAGAAATGGACATGAGCTTTGATTAAAACCAGAAATAATACAGCACCAGGAATTTCAAATATCAGCTATATTCTATTTAAGAAATTACTACTCAGAGTAATTGAGAAAATATTATTATTGATAAATGCAATTCTCAAACAAAGCAAGATTCCAGATAGGTAAAAACTTGGTCGATATATACTTAATCCCAAAAAATAGCTCTTGGGAATATAATCTAAGCAACACAAGACCTATAGTACTACTTGAAACATATAAAAAGTTCTGATACAAATATTTCAAATAAGGCTAGATAAAGTACTAAGCAAAAATAGTATACTAAAAGGAGCAAACTTTGCAGGCTTGTCTGGGAAAGTACGTTGACTCTTATTCACATAATGAACAATATAATAGAAAAAGCAGTAGAAAGAAAAAAAAAGAGCTTTGGGTCACATTTCAAGATATGAAGAATCCTTTAATTCGGTTAGTATAATCTCACTAAAGAAAGCTCTTGAAAAAATTAAACTTCTAGTGGAAATAATTGAGATAATAATGGAGCTTTATAAGAATAGGCAGCTTAGCATTATAACAGAGTTTGGAAGTACAGATTTCATAAAAGCAGGAGATGGTATAGACCAAAGAGAGATACTGTCTCCATTGGTTTGGAGAATCTTTTATGATCCTTTACTCTGTAGCGTACAAAAAGCCGAGCTAGGTTACAAAATGCATAACTCAGAAACACGTATAAACCCAATAAACACTGAGGCAAATATTAAGGTAAGGTGCTAGCATATGCAGACAACACAACATGGTTGACAAATAGTCAAGAAAGCATGCAAAGTACAATTATCATCACACAAGAGTTTTATAAGTTAAATAATATTGAAATAAACCTGAACAAGACTGAACTCATAGTGTTAAAACCAGATAAGAAAAAGCATACAAAAGATTTTGCAATCTGAATAGGCAATCCGAGAATCAAAATTATAGCAAAAGATCCTAAAGAAACTACAAGTTTCTTAGGAGTTTGGATGTCAATTAAGAACCAAAAAAAGTCTGATATATACAAAGCAAAAAGCTTAGTAGGCAAGATTATGGGCTTACTCAAGTACAAACAGATATCTTTGAGCCAGATCATATATGTAAACAATGCAATTCTTATACCTACTCTTGAATATAGATTAATGATCTCATGTTTAACTAAAGTACAGTGTGAACAAATACATCAACTAATGATTCATTTAATAAAATAAAAAATGTTGATGCCTTTCACGACAGCGAATATAATAACAAAACACCCAGAAATAACAGACCTCAAGAGTCTTTGGAATATACACATGGAGCATCATATATCAGAGTTATTGGTTAGACTAAATACACCAGATTTATTAGAAGAATTGTTGATAAGAAGACTTAAGCAAGGCTAGATAAGAGCAAAATCCTTAAACTGTATCTTAACAAATCAGAAGGTATTAGCAAAAGATGAAACAAAAGGTCACAACTTAGATATAAACATACAACAAGCACGTACCCTGGGCTTTGTAATATAAGAAAATGAAATTACAAAGAACTAGAACTTAGACTTTACACAAATGATGAATAATGAAGAGATCACATGTGTCTTAGAGCATTTAAACATGGCCTATGAGAAAACAAAAGCAAGCAGCTTGGGTTTAATTTTAGTTTCACAACTCATTGCAAAAGATAGCAAAACAATGCATACATGGAACCAAGTCAAATTGGCAAGAGGCTTATGTTTAAAAGAGAAAAAAGCAGGCTGATTCGCTAAACTAGAAAATGAAATGCTAGAAAACCCTCTCACACAAGTAGTCAAAAATAGATATAACTGCAAAGCAAATAATATTAATGCATTTAGGCTAGAGACAAAAAAACCAAGTGCTGACAAAAGAATAAAAGAATGTGTTTGCTGGAAAGATGAAGCAAATGCAATGCTCAAGCTAGAAAAGGTTAAAGAAAAAGAAAATACTTATATAGAAGTTGAAAAATACAAAGAAACAATATATTGTTATAAAAACGAAATGCAGTAGTTATTAGAAATTAATAAAAAAAATAAAACTTTTATAGTTAAAATAAGCTAAACACAGAGACATTTTAAATATAGTTCAAAAAACAGAAATGGCTACAAAGTTAATTTTCGAAAAAAGACACATAGAAGAAGTAGTTGGTAAAAAGGAAGAGAAAGTGCTTGTTAAGGCAAAAGAAATAAAAAGAATAAAAGAGAAGGATAAAATAGATATAAAATGCAAATGTTGGAAAATGGTTTTAGTTAATAAAGTAGTTTAGAATGATGTAATTAAATCTAAAATAGCAGAAAGTTTAAAACAAAATAAAGATTTAGATAGAGATAGTTTATTTTTTTATACAGATAGCTCACTTGGTACTGCAGTGAATGAAGAAAATTAGTAATGGGATGTGGAGTAATTCAAATTACAAAAACAGGTCAGATTTTGTATTAAATATCTTGTGTGACAAAGAGGTGATTCTCATCTACAAGAGCAGAAATAGTAGCAATACTACTTGCACTACTAACTACACCTAGTGGAAGAAGGGTAGAAATACAAACAGATAGTAAAGCAGCAAAATTAGCAATTAAAAGGGACCTAGAGATAGACAAGATAAGACCTTTGTTGAAGACTAAGAATTTTGGTTTGATAACAACAATTGTAAAGGTGATCAAAATGAAGAAGCTAAATATACACTTTATAAAGATCAAGGGTCACTCAGATGATATTTTCAATGATCTTGCAGATTTGAAGGTAAAGGAAGGTTCCAAGTTAACAGTGTACCTAAACCCGGAAACAATATATATGAAAGGTTACAAAATAAGATATATATAAGAAGGTAAATTAGTTGAAAAGCCTATTCATTCTTTCGTTAAAATGATGAGGAGAGTGCTATTAAAAGCAAAATGGGCTTTCGCATATAACATACATGATGAAACTCATCAAGAAAGAAAGAGTACTCAATTTTGGTCCATGCTGCGCAACATATTGAGAAGCGAAACCAGACAATAAAACTACACCTTCAAATCAAATACATTACAGCTTTTTGAAATAAAGTATATAAACAACATACTTTTAGTATTTGAAAAACTCAATCAGAGAAGGCTAAAAATATACAAGACAGATAAATATGTCATATATAAAAAGAAGAAAGAGAATGTAGAATACCTGATGAGCTGTGAAACTTCTCTAAACCTACTTTGCGAGCTAGAGGAGCAAGTAGTAGAAGCAATCTTGCTTGAATTAAAGATAGAAAACTGAAAGAGAATCAAAGAAGAAGTCTTAATAATGCTAGAAAAGAAATCTAAAACTGAAGAATCACATAGAAGAGAAAAATAGATTAGAGGCCTAATTACAAAAGAAGACTTCAACAAGCTGAGACCTCTTTTTAACTCAAATAATCAAGCAAAGAGCTTTCTAGATAAACTCTAGAAAAACTAGATAAAGGAAGTATAAAAGAGAATATAAGTTGCAAGATACAAACTAGTACAAGAATAGGAGAAAGAAAATAGAATCGCACTAAAAGATAAAAGAAGATCATACAAAAAGGCAAGAAGGAAAAAAAGAAGAAGAAACCACCAGATAAATGTACTAGGAGAAAAGAAAAAGATAAAAATGAAGATAAAAGATGGGGTTCAATTTTAAAAAAGAGATTTTAAGGTGGATTGAAGAAGAACAATAGACAGATTGGTGGAAAACTAATATATAGTCTTGACAGGTGGTAAGATCCAGCTAGTAACATATTATTGAAGCCAATTGCAAAATAAGATAATACAGAGACAAATCTTACTATAGCAGGTCACACATAAGTACTCAGTAAGCAACTAGGTAAGTCTCTACTTGTAATTTAGATACTATAAAGTATAATTGTAAAAAATTTTAATAGTTTAGATAATTATTACTAGGAATGGCATCAGCTTGAGCTGGCTCATAAAGCCAAGCTAGCTGGCTCGAGCTAGCTCACGTGATAAAATCAAATTAATGTAAAATTTGAATTTGGCAAGTGATAAAATTGAATCAATGTGATAAAATCGAATTTATTATGTGATAAATTTAATTTTATCACATTGGCTCTGAGCCGCTTAGCTTAAAAGCCAAGATTGCTAAATTTGTTAAAAATATATATATATATATATATATATATCATAATGATATAAATATGAGTAGACTAGTATTATTTCTTATAACTACACTAGTATAAGATATTAAGCTTCTGAATTCTTTATAATTAACTAATAGAAAAATATTTTTTTACTATATACAAGTGGTATATATTAGAACAAACCACTATTAGTTTAGATAAAAGAGAATGAAAGATAAAATTTTTAGAAATATAGAGTAAAAAAAAAATAAGTATATTTATTCATAGCACCCCACGGTGTCACTAATTTATCGCCTTTCACATGATCAACCAATCAAATTTTAAGATCAGGTATAACATAGCACAATTAAAAAATTCAAAACAAATGTTCGTTTTATCAAAAATCGTCCATAACTCAAACCTTTGTATATGAAACTACCCTTCGCATTCTAACAAAAAAAATTTCTCACAAAATTTTATTATAAAAAAACTCTACCCTAAACCTAATACTAACTCTAATACTAACCCAACCCTAACTAACAAAAAATAGTTTGTTTTGATTTCACATTACACCTAATTTTATGATCTGCAGAGGATGCAGTAAATTATCTCAAAAAAAATAAATATAAAAAAATTTAAAAATAAATAATATGAAAAAAGAGAGAAAGAAAAACAAAAAAGAGAGAAAGAAAAACAAAAAAGAATTAATTATATAAATATTAAGTAAATCGAATAGTTTTGTATTAGCTATTCTCTTCTGTAGATCCTCGTACCAAATCTGGAGCTAAAAGAAAATATACAAAATGGCAATATAAACACTAGATAGCAAGGTTTCGAGGTTTAAGCAAAAAGAAGCAGCACAAAATTTTACTCTGAGGTACTTATAAACACATTTGGTCTAGTTCTCAAAAAAGAGCTATAGAAACCAAATAGCTAGCTTTCACAGGAAAATTTTAGAAAAACAATATTTTGGGGAATTGGCTTTGATCCTGTAGTGCAGATTACTGTAACAACAAACAGACATGTAATATATCAAACACCCAAACAAGTAATTAATATGATTAATTAATAATTAGCATTGTACAACAACAATCTACATATATAGCAATATAATACTGGTTTCATCACATGTTAAAAATAGAAAGTTTCACCAAATTCAAAGACTTGTTTTGAAAGAATAAACAGAGCAATGAAGGTCTATTCCAAGAACTCAAGCAAGATATTCTAATTAAGAATCAAAAGATTGCAGTGAGGCTTGGAGTAGATGCAGTAGAATTAATAAGCCTCGTTAGAAAAACAATCGTAATATTTGATTGGCTTAGACACAAAGAAGCAACAAGAAAAGTTCTTTCAACAGTTGAACTTTATGATATACTAATTTTTGGCACAAAAAAGTAACAGGCCCCATGAAATACCTCTGCATTAGCAGAGGTATTTTATAGGGCTGTTACTTTTTTTGTAACAGAGATTAGTGTATTATAAGTAGGAAGATAAAAATATCTACTGCTTCTTTTTTCTAAAACTCAAAACTTTACCTTTAAATACACAATTACCAAAAGTAGAATAGACCAAATCTGAACTGATATATCAATTACTAATATAGAATACACAGATATTCCCCCAAATTATACTTTTAATTCTAATCATTCTTTGATTGCTTTAAAAATACTAATCATCCTTAACAAATCTAAACCTTGTAAACAATAAAAAAATTGCTTTCTTTAGAAGAATTGCTCTAATATAACCAAATTTAATTTTATAAAAGCTATTTTCTCTTAACCAATTTTGACAATCTTCTTAATCAATAGTAAACACAATACTCTAAGAACTCTCTACAAACAAAAACCTTAACTATTCTTCAAATTAAACCTATTAAAACTGCTTTTAACTATTAATACCAACAATAAAATTAAACAAAAAATTAAGAATCATAACAAATTCTTTACTAAAGCCCCCCAAATGTTTTTATAAGGAAATTTTTAAGAAACATAATAATATTAATATCAACAACCTCTTTACTAACAACCTTTCCTATAGAATACATAAAAATGCTAAATAAAATTTACTATTATTTTACTAAATACTTCTTTGAAAAACCTCTTTATCTAATACTCTAGAATTTCATCAACTTTATCAACCATATCCTGATTTGAAACATATTATTATAATTTATTCAAAGCTATTTCAAACCAAAAATAGCCTATACAATCTTTAATCTTCCTAATCAAAAAGCAGCTGAACCTTCTGTAATTTGCTATGAATATATCAAATATGCTAGTTCTTTCTCATAAGATTTTTTTAAAACATTTGTTATCAAATTCTTCTAACTTAAAAAACCAACTAAATAAAAATCTTTTAATATTATTCTTTTCCAAAGAAAGCTACTTGGAATTTTACTCTCAAACTCTATTTTTATTATTGCACCTTTTAAAAAAATCTTTACTAAAATTTTTACCAATCACCTTGATAAGATAATCTTATCAAACAATTTACTCTCTAATCTTAACTTTGCAGCATTAAAAATTCATCAACACTTCAATTCAAATTCTACATAATACAAGCAAACACTATATCTCATATAACCAAAAAGCATAGATACTATTTTAAAACATGTCTAAAGCCTTTAATAAAATTAATATTAAATACTTGCAAAATACTTGATACACTTATATTTTCCAAAAATATAATAATTTTTTTCTCAAAATATCTACTTTCTCTCTACTTGTTTTATCTCTAATTTAGCTCCTATTTCTTCTACTATCCTATTACTAGCTATATAGATGATACTGTTTGGTATTGTGAATACTCTGAAAGCTTACAAAATATTCTCAATGATGCCTTATCTCTTTATACAAAATCAATAATATCAAAGTCAATCCAACTGAATCTGACCTACTTCATATCTCTTCTAAAGGCTTTAAAACACTCAATTATACTCTTATATTTGACAATTAGACAATTTCTCTCAAAAAACCTATATACAGTCGACTTTTTTTAAGTGCAGCTCGCCAGAACCTATAAAATTTTCTTAAGTAAAAAAAAATCTTGCATTTAGAGAGAATCTGCACTTAGAGAATATAAGTTCATTATAATTTTATATAGCTTGGGACCAAAAATAAACTGTATTTAGAGAGAATTTAATATGACCTATATTTAGGGAGTATGCATATATATAATTAGATATTTAAGCATCTACTATGATGGTTTTGTTCAACCAAACTAATTCTTGATACAATATATAACAAAATAGAAAATTTTTTAATTCTTATTTAATACAAAAAATTATTACTTTCCCAAATATTCTCTTTATTCAATCTTATATTCCAACTCTCATTAGAATACCTATTAAAATTATCCCAATATACAAGAATATTCAGACTAAACTTTTTCACTTATATTTTATACAAACAAAAAAAATACTCTTACTTGCAAAAAATACCAATAATATTGCACTTACTAACCTACTTACCTTTAATCTACTCACTTTCAATAACATAATACAAAAATTCAGTGTCTCCAATACCAAACATACTTTTAATACTTCTCTACTTCTCTTTAACATTGGTATTGCATGAATCAAATCATAGTTACTCAAAATCTAAATCCCAAATATCCAGAGAACTACTTAAAACACAAAATTATACTTTTAACTTTTATAGAACTCTAAAAAACTCTAATATAATCTAAATCTGAGTTTGTATAAAGTTTGTATAATTTTTGCTAAATAGATGTAAAAAATAAAGCAAAATTTAAAAATTTAATATATAAAAATGTAATATTTAATAAATTTCTATGCAAAATTTTCTTTTTTGATAATATATAAGTTATAACATAGCTCTTTATAGTCCTTCTTTCATCTTATAACAATCTTTTCTATTCACCAAATTACAACTTATCTTCTATCTATTCTTGAGAATACACCTCTAATTTTATAATATACTCCTAATATCTTCTTATAATCTCACAATTAATAGTCTTAAAAACAACTAAATCTTATTTATTAAACAGATTACAATAGCAGATAACAATTTTCTACTTTCTTGAAATAATATTTATCTTTGTATCAACAAAGTGACTAGAGGCTATCAGCCCTAATAGTTTATATAACTTCTATTTATTACACAATTAAATTTTATTCAAACTGCTTGGCTACATTTTTGTCTATTTTTAACAAACTGCTTTATCAATGCAACTAATCTTATATCCATATCTAACCAAAACTTTTTTCATCTACTATTTCAAAATTCAAATATAATTATCTACTAATGTTATAATTCTCAATATACTACTTACTATCAAATCACTTTAACAACTATTAATGAAACTAATTAAACATCTCCAGAATTAACAGAATTAAATGAAATTAATTAGTCATCATTAACTTCTATACTAATTAATTTACTATATAACCAAATTAAATAGTTTAGTTGTCACCCTCTCCAAGCAGCAGGTCTAGAATTTGAATCTTATGGATGACAATTTTGAAAAATAAGTCTGCATTATGGTTAATAGTTGTTAATTATAGTTGTTAATTATAGGTTAGATCTAGAATAAATCTGAAATCTCAGTTACACTATCTAGTAATAGGAGCTTTGGTACAATAAATTTGAGAAACTAGAATAACCAAAAACCTGTTTAGCAAGTTTTGAGTTAGGATGTAGCAATGATCTTTGACAGTACTACATGAGAGCTAAATTCTAACTGGGTTTGAGATTTGAGAACTAAGTGACCAGGTTCTAAATAGTAGAGAACATACTAGCTAAACCAACAGGTTGTTGTATTAGAGGAAAAGAGTATATACTTTGAAAGTATAGACCAAGAAGAAGGTGCCTATGAGACACCTGCAAACTGACCTTTCCAGATTGCTAGCTAGAAGTAAGAGAAAGACCAATAAAGAATTTGAGTAAGAAGACAATTCAAATATGTGTATTGAGTTGTTGAGAACCTTACAAGAGTAAGGAGTATATAATAGGTGACTAATTAGGAAGATTGCAGCTTGAGATATAGATTGGGTTATAGCAGCAACAGGTACAAGTTAGAAAAAATTACTAAACATGCAGGTAAAAACATATATAGGACATGAACTACTCTGTTAGGTTTACTTCATAGATAGACTAGCTCAATTGGGGCTAGTAAGTCCTAAGATAAGTGTGAAATCTATAGGTATCACAAAATTCTAAAATAAATAGATAAGTTACACCTTGGTTAGGTTATAGATAACCACAGTTATAAGCAGAGAGTTTAAATAGGTATCCTCTGTAATTGGGGTGCAGGTATAGCAGATAGTATAGAACTTTTAGACAGCCTATTCAATTAGACACCAAAAATACATATTTAGCTTGATGTATTCTTATTGTAATTGTAATATTATTTTTATTTAATAAAAAGTTCTCTTGACTATAAAGGTTATCTTAATACCAAAAAAAAATAAAAAAAATAAAAAATAAACAAATTAAATTCAACAAATCTTTCTTATAAATAGATTATAGAGAAATTTTTGCCCTAATTAAAATATTTAACAACCTTAACACAATTTTAACATCTCTTTCACCCCAACCTCAAATTACTATACTATCTCATAAGATGCATCTTATACAACACACAATCAATACATCCAGTTACCAAAATCAACTTATTTAACTTTACAACAATATTCTAAATCTCAACACAACTAATCTGTCTTTATACTGATACTTTAATTAAAAATCTCCAAACACCAAATATACAATCTAGCATAAGTTGAATCTGTGAAAATAATTTATTTATTAATTTTTATACAGCAAATTTATCTTCTTCTTATATTACCAATTAACTTTAACTTAGTGTTTGTAGTCGACCATTATTTATCGACTTGACTAAGTCGATATTTAAAAATCGGCTTAGCCGGCTAAGTCAGAGTCGATTATTCGAAATTCTATTTAATTAAACTTCGGAAGTTATTGGAGATTTCTTCAAATTTTTGTCCCGACCTTGCTCGTATTTTATAAACATTGATTTTCTTTTCGGAAAATTTCGGAATCTAATATAAACTGGCCTAAATTTTCTATTGTAGTCGACTAAGTCGACTAAGCCGATTTTTTGAAAATCGGCTGACTAAGCCGGCTAAGCCGATTTTATCGACTAATGCAAAATCGACTACAAACACTACTTTAACTTACTATTTGTATAGATAACTTTTTGCAATTAAAAATTTACTAAACCTTATCTAAACTAATTATTCATCATAAGAACTAAAACATAATTTTTACTATTAATTCTTTTAAAACTACAAAAAATATTTCTATTACTTCTATTAAAGTCAAGTTATATTCAACCAACTCTTTTTATAACCAAGCCAATTTTCTGGCTAAACAAGGCTTTAATAAATCTATTATAGAAATTTCTTATTTATACTTTAATTTTTCTATTCACTTCTTTTGATATAATCATATTATAATATTTAAAATCTATTTATTTATCAAAAATATTATTCCAATTTAAGAACTTATCTCTGGTTCTCTTTTAAATTTTTCAACAACTATACATCTAGAATTTCACTTTTAAAATTCTCAACTCTTTAGAATACTGCTCTCAGAAATATTCCTTTTATATTAACATACTTATAAACAACTTACCAACTATGCAAAATTTTAGAATTCAATATCTAAACTTCTACATAACAGACATTTGCTGCAAATGTCTTAAAACTGAAGATACTCTTTACATAATTCTCTGCTCCAAAAACAATAAAAATATTTATAATCACTTCTTAGCATAACTACTAACACTCTGCAATAACTTCAAATTATATCTATTTCTATTACAACACTTCTTGATATTCTCTCACAATTCATATTCAACTCTCAAAACTTACAATATAACTTCCTACTTCTTATTATTCTTGGTATCTACCCTAAATTGACATATCACAATATTAAAATCATCTTTAAAAAATAAACTAGTCTCTTACCATTAACCTCTCTAACAACCTTTATAAATAGTTCTACTATGAAATATAGTTTTAATAAAATACACAATAATATCAATAGGAACTTGTCTAAAATATTACTAGCAAAACAAAATAAAAAAATTATCCTTGCTGCTAAATACTATACAAAAAAATACAAGAACACCTTGCATGCATTTGACAGATACATGCTCTACTATTGAAAGATGGCAAATATATCTTTTATAATATCATGATAAACATCTTAGAGTTCTCTTTAACCTATTTTAGCTAGATTTGTTTTATTTATTTAAACTAATAATAGCATTAAAATAGGAAATAGAGGATGTAATGTCATGTTGGATGCTCTGTAGCACAAATGCAGTTAGAAATTTTTAAATATATAGAAAATTTCTTTTTAAATTAACTTTCTTTAATTTAGCCAATTCAAGTTAGAGCTCATCCTCTATCTAAATTATACAAACTACTAATTGTAATAAAGTTTCTACTATACCAGGAATGGAGTATGAAGTACGTAGTGTATAGTTTATAGGCAAGTTAAATGGTGTGGCTATTTTGATTCTGATTGGACAACCCATTCACATGATTTCATCTCTATTTGTATGTCTCTGCCTATATCAGAAATAGTGTGCAATGCCTTGAATTTCCTGTATTTTGCATAACTGGGTTAGCGTGCATTATACATACGTACATACGTATATACCAGTATTGATATCTGGTTAGTAATCATGATTATGCATAATCGACAATCAAGTGAGTATCAAGATTGTAACGTTAAAGCCCACAGTATGAATACTAACCAGAGCACAAATCTACTATAAAATACCGGAGATTCTAGTAAATTAAGAAATTCTGGCACAATTTTTTGATAGTCGGAAATTTTCTGTTGTTCAAGAATTTTGACATGTTCTTACTATTACATTATAACTGATTACTACTATCGTTACTACCTTCGGTTATAGATCTTAAATTCTATTTATAGCTGTTTTCATTATACCTGGGACACCTATAAAAAAATTAGCCAAAAAATTTTTTGGCCGGTAATTTTTTCGGTATAATAAATTCAATAAAAATTGATATAAGGCCAAGCAAAGTTGATTTTTTGTTTTGCATTACATGGATTTCAAAATTAGGGATGGGTGGACAGATTTTTTTTTTTTGTATTTTTTTTTTTTTTAATTCAATTTATTGCAAATAAAATAATAATCACATTTAAGGTTATATTTGATAACAAGGAATCAAAAAATTGGGCCAGCAGTCATATTTTTTCTGTCAGTCTATCAGGTGATACCAGATGAAAATAGTAGAAAAAAATAGATATCAAAAATCAAACAATTAGCATAATTGCAATCTAAAAAAAAAAAAAAATTTGAAAATTTGAAAAAATAGGACGGCAGGTAATGCAAAACGAAAAATTAACTTTGAGTGGCCTAATACTACTGTAATATATACGTAATTTAAAATCAGGTGGCTAATATAAATAAAAAATTATGCACATTTCTTGTTGAATTCAAAAAATATAATATTTCCATAAACTTTCGCACATAAAAATTCAAAAATTTATTTCCCTGATATATCATGCGTCCAATCACAACTGGTGGGGAAATTAGAGAAAGGGTGGAAGATATTAGAATGATCGGCGTAATATGCAAGATAACGTAGTGTAATTTTTAGAAGCTAAAAACTATTGTGTTAGATCAATGATGTAATTACACGTGAGAAGTAAATAAATAAGTGGTTCGATCTGTTAGATCGAACCAACACTTTGATTTCTTTAATAATAAACCTGAACCTTATCGATGCAGATTATCTTGACTAATTTACGATACAAAAAAAACATTACTTATTCATAGGCATATTATTATGGCGCAACTCAATGGTTTAAAATTTATATTTTTATTCTATTTAATCAAACTATTGCAAAAAATCTTAATTATTTTTTATATGTATTTAAATAAAAGAAGCTTCATCTCTTTACTCGCTAGACACTGAATACAGTGCAGATTCGGTAGAATTCTGTCCTTTTGAGAACTATTCTCAATTCTTAGCATGTGGCACCTATCAATTGGCTGATTCAAAAATTAAACACTCCGAGTATGACCATGAAGACAATGAAAATAATAATAATAAAGTATCATCTCAACCTAAAAGGAGATTAGGAAGATTATTATTGTATCAGATTATGAATAATGAATCTCTTGCTGTGATGTAAAGTAGTTTTACATATTAAACATTTAAATATTTACTATTCTCATTTATAAAGATATTAAATAAGTTATGTAATAATTGAATAGGAAAGAAACCCAACGAATAGAGACTTCTGCAATATTGGATATGAAATGGTTTGTCTATAATTATTTAATTCAAAATTGAGTTTTTATAAACTAATATTCTTTTTTTATAATCAAGGTCACATCAATATATTCATGATCAAATGATTCTTGCATTAGCAGATGCATCAGGAAAAGTTGGTTTATATAGGTTAAATCAAGATAAAGTGCATGTTTTATTTATCTATTACTCTTATTAAAAATCAATGTTTTTGTATTATATTAAATTTTTTTTTTATTAATTTAAAAAGTCACAACTAGAGGCACAACTAGATCTTGTTATTTTGTATGCTATAAATGATGATAACAAGTTATGCCTTTCTCTTGATTGGTCTAATCGTTTAGAATTAAGGTAGCAATGTATATTGATTTATATTAAAATTTTATTTAATTCTTATAAAAGCTCCTAATAATTTTGTTTATATGTTTGTGCAATAAATAGCAATAATAGGTCGATTGTATTATCTCAAAGTGATGGAACTATAGCAGTTTTATCTGTTGATGGGCAATTTGGAATTCTTGAAAAGAATCGATGGATGGCTCATGATTTTGAAGCATGGATAGCTGCATTTAATTATTATAACACAAATATAATATACTCTGGTCAGTGATTTATAATTAAAACTTATAATTATCTAGCAGTTTACTATAATTATACCAATAGAAAAACTTGAATATTATTATATTATTAAATAACAAAGTTATTTAATAATATCACAATTATCACCAAAAGAACTCAATTCATTACATTGGTTTAGTTATCATAAGCTGCTAGATCATACCATTATGCAAGAATTTTTTTTTACAAATAATTTTGTTTTGTATTTATTAACTTTATATTATCTATCATATTGACTTTTGTAAAAATTAGGTGGTGACGATTGTTGTTTTAAAGGATGGGATTTGCGAATGGATTTATCATCTTCACTATTTACAAACAAAAGGCTTGTAGTTATTATCAAGTTAAATTTTTATTTATTTATAAAATTAACATATTATATACTGTAGGCATCATCAAGCAGGTGTTTGTAGCATCCAATCTAATCCACATTCTGAGCACTATTTAGTTACAGGAAGGTAAAAAATTTTTTATAAAGTATTAGTTTATTGTCAATTAATTATCTTATATTTTTCTTTTAAAAGTTATGATGAGCATATACTACTTTGGGATACAAGAATAATGAGACAGCCAATATCAGATTGTCATGTAAATGGAGGTGTTTGGAGATTAAAGTGGCATCCAAAAAAGAATAATCTTTTACTTAGTGCATGTATGCACAATGGATTTCATGTAATAAATGTTAATTGTACATCTGATATAAATAATAATGGTAATTAAATATTTATTTCTATCAATTTCTTTAGCTATTAAATAAATTATTAAATAACCAATTTTTATAGATTCATATTCTATGCACAATATAACAAGTTTCATGGAACATAAATCTTTAGCATATGGTGTTGACTGGTCATATTCTCAAAATTTAGCAGCCAGTTGTTCTTTTTATGACCATATGATTCATCTTTGGTAATTCAATTTCATTTAATCTGTAATATATATATTTATTGTTTATAACCTTGACTTTGGTTTTAATTAATAATAATATTATTATTATTATTATTTGTAGGAAACCACTTTTAAATTAATAAATAATTTTATAAACTATACTTTTGTTATAAATATTGTGATGCATCAAATTTGATAATTTATTAGATATTATTAGATTTGTAAGATTGTGGTAATGTAGTTACATTATTACTATAACCCAAACTAAAACTATTTTGACCCAAATTCTAATCTAAGTCCCAAACATATTTTAAATCCCAAATCCCAAACTTGTCTAAATTTAGAACTCATTCCAAATTCCAAATCTGTTTCAAATCCTATATTCATTCCAAATTCCAAATCTGTTTCAAAATTTAAGCTAGTTTCTAACTCCAAATTAGTGTTAAATTCTATATTCAGTTTTAAGCATTTTACATTATAATTTTATTATAATATCAGTATTTTACATTAAAATTCTATGGTTGCTATGCTAGGGCCAAACCGGGATCCTTTTCATAGCAACTATACCATACCAACCCACAACCACTATCATAGATTACTATCTGATATAGTATCAATATTAAAATTTGTTCTAACCCTATAATATATTATAATTCTATTCTAGATCAGAATTATCCAACATTGCACCAATATCAAAATTAGTTGTTCTGTGATTAATTTTCTCCTTAAATTCATATTACCGTTACATTTGTCAAGTTGTCCACTTATGATTCACTAAGCAATCAGACAAAACTTCAGTTTCTTATTTAGTCGTTTAGGACAGGCCCCATTCCTAGTTATCTTTTTTTTGTTACTTTTTTTTATTTTGTTACGCGACTATTTAAAAATGTACATCGTATAGCGTAGAGATTACAAAAAAAAAAAAAGGATTTTATTGATTTAAATCAGATGGCATTTAAGAGTTTAAACTTTAAATAAATACATCCGGATCATGAACATCACCTGATTTAATCTTTTTTTTGTATAGCCGATAGCGGTTTAAATATATAATTAAACTGAAAAAAAAATTATTGAATCAGCTGAAACTATAAATCAAACTTTAAGAGTTTGGATATTTAGTCATGTAAACTGTTAATGATTAAACCTTTAATAATTTAGACTATTAAGCGTCTCTTCTACTTTTCTAATCCTCTTAACTAGAGAGCTTGCATTATACGGAAATAAATGTTTATCCATTAACGATTGTATAACCTCTCTAAGATTACAAAATAATTCATTTACTCGATCTATAGTGTCTAAATCGGTGTCCATGTTGTCCGTCTTTGACCCAAAGTTACCATCTTTATACGATCCACTAACATTCTCACATTTTAACTCATCAATACTGTCTTCTTTTAATTTGCTAGCACTTGATAGAAATATTTCGCCAGAGCAGGTATCTCCTGCATAATCAGTTTCACCGGCTGAATTTATATTAGATATCTCTTTATCAAACTTATAGCATTCCGTTTGAAACTCTTCAGGATTTTGATCTAAATATTTACAATATGTAACAAAAAATTCTAAAAATCGAGTTTCATTGGATATTAAAAAATCCAAAATTGTTGAATGTTCGAATCCAATTGATTGTAAAAATTTGAGGAATATTGTGTGAGGGGTACAATATTGAAGAA
>CAJVPY010000080.1:0-38009 GCA_910591965.1 Dentiscutata erythropus | reverse complement strand
ACAAATTTAGAAAAAAATTTTAATCAAAAAAATAATTTACAAATTCTTGACGAACTCTTTAAATATTAATTTTAAGTCTATAGTTCTTAATACAATATTGTAGTTTATATAAAGAATGACAACTTTTATTATTGCATTTTTAGTGATTTACTTATAAAAATTATAACTTATATTAGAAGTAAAAAATTTTTAAAGGTGAAAACATATAAAAATTTAAAAAATTTAAAGAAAAATTTAATAGTAAAAATTTTTAAAGTAAAAGCTTTAAACTTTTATTATTCTAAATATTTTTAGTAAAATTAAAAAATTTTTATAATAAAGCTTATAGAATATATTTTAAATAAAATATTATATAATTTTATTTAAAAAATTGTAAATACTAATTTGTCTGGAATATGGTTTAAGAAATAGCCTGTGCCAAGCAAAAATAAAAATTATATAACAAGTACAACATTTGTATATCTCTATTGTAAAGCTTTGTCTTAGCATTGAGTTTTCTTTCTGACCTTTTGAACAACTCTGGGTAACTTTATTTGAGCCTATCCTAATCTATATCTCAAGTAGGTGTTGCTGCTGTTCATAAACCTGTATCTCAAGCCACCTACTACCACTATTAGGAGTTTCATGCTAGAAACCCAGTCCTGTATAGTAGCTCTGTATTCCTAAAACACGTAGTTGTGTTCCACTAAACTATCCAAATTTGAAAAGTAAACAATGTCAATCTTTTGAAGAGAGTAAACCAAATTCTCACTTTTTGTTAAAAAATTTTAAAAAACCAATAGAACAAAAATAAGTAAATAAAGAACCACTTAACCAAGTAAAAAGAGTGTGGCTTAAGAAATACATACAGTATATTTATTGTATCTCCTGTTTCACTTCATTCAAAGCAAAGACTTAGTAGCTTTATTGATAGAGTAGACCAGAGGCTCCTTGGCATTTATCTCTCCACCAAGATTTTTCATACAAGGGCGCCACCTTCTGCCAGTTATCTTATATAATAATGTTCCTAGCTTGCATGCCAAATATCACTTTAGAGGAGTTTCTCAAAAAAGAAAATATTAATCTCTAGACAAACCACTACATAGGCCATGACTCTCCAACAAAAATTATGTTTTCTTTAGTAGAAAATTTTGGTTCAAATAATTGTCAGAAAGAGTTGATAACAAAATTTTACTATTGTAATACTTATGTGCCAAGGTTGAGTTAGTTTATATTGGTATTCTATAGTTATGAATTTTATCAGAAATTGCTATAAATAAAAATTTATACATGTACTAGAACAAGTTAGTGTATATATAACAAAGATAATATTACAAGAAAGAAGAGTAATAATATTATAGTATATTGATATTGAATATCTAATTGATTAAATTAGTATTCATAATCTACTATTACACTATATATATACTGTAGATAAAAAATATCTTCTGCTATAATATATTAAAATTTCATAAACAACTTATCAAGATTTTCAAAACTCTAAAAATCAAATTAAATAACTTGTTAATTATGCTTGTGTAGCCGAATATTTGATTTTAATTAAATATTCACTTTTAACCGTGGATATTCACGGATTCCAGCTCTACCAATCAGTCGAATATCCATCGTATCGGTCGATAATAGCTGTAAATATACAAATCCGGTTCAACGGATCTCTACGTGGATCCGGATTCGAACGTTGACTCTAATCCCGCGAACACTAAAAATTAAGATATAGTTTAAGCCACTTATTACCATTACTGATTCTAACGCAGGTCATCTGAGGTCGCCTGAGGTTTGTACGTACATCGTCAGCTGCAATCTTATATCATATGCATTAATATTTGGGGGTGCATTTGGATTAGAGTTTATTGGCGTTAATAAAGTGGATTTTAATGGATCTAAATAGAGGCCCTAAATCTCATCTTCAGTTTTACTGCCATATTAATTATTAAATTATTTGTTCAAGAAAAAAAAAAAAAAACAATATCAGTCTTAAATTGAAAAATATCTTTTTTTTTTTCATTAAAACAAAGTTATCTTTACAAAATAAGAAAAAAATCTTTTTAAAGGACTAATAAATTACATAGTGTACTTATAATGTCAAAAATTAAAATATATACAAAAACAAAATAATAAAACTATAGTTAAAATATTGTTCATAATAGTAGACGGAAGTGAATCTACTAACGTCAAGTAAATAAATTTAAACGAATGGGGTTTTTTGATTTGTTTTTTTTTTAAAAAATAAGGATTTCAGACATTAACTGAACCATAAAAAAATTTAGATTCAATATTTTCTCTTAACCAACATAACATATTATTGAACTATGAATTTGAAAACCATCTTCTCACAACAGCCGTTGGCCCAAGTATTGGATGCAACAATACATAGGCTAAAAAATATTCCAAATCTTTGCGACGTTTCTCGATAAATTCGGGCAAAAATTTTCCCATTACTCGTTTTGGTGGTAAAGAAGGAATCAATTTATAGAATTTTGGATAAGCTTTTATCAGTTGCGATCGCAACTTAACAAAGTCAGAATATCGTTTTCTGACAACGATACTTGCACCCTAATTAATTAAACAGTTAAATAATGAAATATTGTATAAATTAACAGTGAAACTAAAAAACAATTACCTCTTGGCTTTTGATAGTACATGTATAAGCAATGTACGATCCATAGCCTGTCCCAATGCGTATTGGATTACTAACATTAACTTGTTGAGCAAATAAATTTGAATGTTTATGCCGAAGAAGACTGATTTGAGATGCTGGTGCATTTTGTGAAGACAGTGCCGAAAGAGCAAGCGATGAAGAATTACTAGAGTATTCTTTATCACCCTAATTAAATATATATATGTATGTATACATGTAAAGTGTAAATAAGTGATATGAAAAATTGATATCGAAAAGAGAAATAATATCTTACCCAACGTATAATTGGTTCTTCTGGAACAGATTCTAAAAAAGTTGGTAACGAAGGTGAAGAATTTGATCGTTTCGAGTGAGAAGTAAGTTCTTTGATGAGGGATGGTTCACTATGATCATTATTGGAGTGATTTTCTTCTTGTCTCTCTACAGCATCAACAAATTCATCAGTTATTTCATCAGATTCATGAATTATTAATTGTGAAAGCTGACGTGCGGCAAGTGAAGTACGTGTATCATGATCAAGTTTTAACGACGAATGACCAGTATTAGTATTAACAGAAGTATCTGCCTCAGTTTGTTCTTGCGAAATAAATGTGGTAGTAGAAGCCTTGGATGGTGCTTGTTGCAATCCAAGATTACCTATGAACAATCGAGCAGCAGAGATAGTTTCGTTATCCAGTGTATGACGTCGAACCAAATTTGATTTCAGACAATGTTCTTGAACAAAATCGGGAGGAGATGGTGGTGACATAATACTAGCAGGTCTACTACGTGTTGACGTATCTGAGGTAGAAGAGTCATCCTGATAAACGTGGTCGTCACAGTAAATAAGATCATTAGGAGATAAAGATTCTTCAGTTTCATATTCATAATGATCATAATTGTCATAGTATATAGTTTTCCTATACTCTTCAGGATTTGGAATTTCAACCGATGCAACTGTTTATAGCATAAGGCATTGTAAAAGCTATCTTGAACAAAATTAATAGTTCATAATAATATGCTTACGTTCAATTCCTCTTTTCAATAACACATGTAGGTGTTCCATTGTATCCTGAATATAATCATACCAATTGCTAGAAATATTATCTTGTTTTTGATTATTTAATTGTTCCTTGATCTCTGATATTTCATTCATAGCAGAACGAATTTCGCGCCGTATTTCCAATACTATTTAATATGATCGAGCGTATTATAAGAATAAGAAATTTGTGTGAGAAGTACGGAATAAGCTTAATATTAACAATATAATGCTTTTACAGATCCTTTTTACGTTCTTCACAGGTTGAACGTAATATACATAGGAACCAAAAAACACGATAACCAAGATCATGCATGTACCGTGCAAAGACCTCGAAGCCAAAGCAATATCATAAGCCAGATTTTCGTCTACGTCCGCCTCATTGCTATTATTCTTCACTGAAGTTCGCTTTCTTATGAGAGAGTCTGACTGTTTCTGTAATAACACTTTTTTTTTGTGTATAAAAAAAAAAAAAAAGGGTAAGAAAAAAATCTATATTCATACAACCTAAGCCACTAGACCGAAAAAACGGGTTTATAATACTTGAAAATGCATACAAGTTACGTGGCTTGACAAATCCAAAAGATCTTGTGCTTGACTTTGTAAATCCATTATAGAGTAGGAAAAAAAGAAGGCGGAAAGAAAATTAAAGCAGACAATCTTAAAAAGTTGCTTTTTATTCTAGCACGAATGTATAATAAAAGAATTTTACTTTGTGACGTTTGAGAATAAGAGAATTTACCAACCGGAAAAGGTAAATCTAGACAACATATTGGTGACACAATTTATAATTTATTTCTTTGTCAGCAAGGATTGCTTTTTCAAGGAACAGAATTTTTAAATTTTTCCAAAAATTCTTATCACATTCCTCACTGCATTCGTTTGACAAAACCTGTTTTTACTTTCGTTCATTGTGCTCTCTAAATTACCCGTATGCACTAAACTAAAAGTTTAAAAAAAATATAAACATTTGCGCATTGCATAAACTTGTATCTTGCATGCTAACAACCTATTATATCTTAAGGAGTCAGATTTAATGTTAGTACTAGATACTTAATTCGTTATCGTTATACGATGAGCAAAGATAGAATTTACTTCTCTTAATGTAGTAATGTCTTGAACCTCAATTTAACGTGTAACTTGATATCTTGATACTGTCGCCGCAGAAAGTAATGCCCGGATTTTTTATGTGGTAACTGTACGTATCAGGTATCCGATATGTATGTATGTACCTGGCACGTACGTACGTACGGTACGTGCCTTCATTGTTTACGTTTTTGTATAAAGCTTTACTTTTAAAGAAAGGAATGTGATAATGTTGACGATGTGATTCAGTCGAAAAATGTGGAGATCACCGAATGATATCATTAAAATAATCACCTATTACAAATTTTACAATCGCCTTTTTCCATATTTTATTTGATGGCTGATAAAATGAAACTATTTACCCAAACGTCACTAAATTTGGCTAATTAATCTGGTTTTTTTTAATAATTAATATATCGATCGATATGTAAATTTGAATAAAACTTTACATTATACGTAAGTATATATAGCTTCTACGTAAATCTTAGAACTAAGCCGCCTCCAAAAAAAAAAAAAAAATCTATTTCATCACTAATTTTAAAATTAAATGATTTCCAAATTAAGAATTAATATATACTAATGACGAACTTGTGCCAAACCACCCAGACAGGCAATTTACTTATTTACGCCGGTAATACAAACCAAAAAAGGAAATCGCATTTGTAAATAAACTAAGAAAGTTTAGGATTAGGACGTTAGGGTTAGGGTTAGTGTTAGGGTTGTGAGCTTTTAGTGATAATTTATATGAAAAATTTCATTCCCGTTATTTTTTATTAGTCCAAAAAGGTCGATTTAAACACTAGTTTTTGAGTATTTTCTCTTTTTTGGTGTTTTTCTTCGCTTTGCTCACATGTCGGGCTGATCTGGGATCATCACATTTTACGTTCTCTGATTGGCCATTTCCGTTTTAGAGGTTTGTATTACTGGTGCAAATAAGTGGATGCCCCAGACAGGTAACACATATGGTAACTTTTTTTTTCTCGCGATTGGTTGATTTGGTTATAATTTATAGTAAACATGTAGGTGTCATGTATTAAAAGGTTTATTAAGTAATGAGCTGCAAATAAAAAGTATTTAAAAATTTTTAAATAAAAAAATTATTTATAGCACTAATTAAAAACTGGAGAAATATATCAAACCCTCAAAACTTTTGTTTGAATGAACAATTGGTAAACACAATTGTAGGCAATGATTCATCAAAGTCAAAAACGCATTTTCATAGATAATTTATATAATTCATATAAAATATAAACTATTGTTACTATACATAACAGGGGCCATTAGGGTGATCATAACTAATTAAATCAAATCATAGTTTCGACTACATATAAAATTTATTATGTAAGGATTTTTTACAGGTTTTTTTTAACAATACGAAAATTTCGGAAAATTAACTTTGCGAATAATTGTTATTATTTATTGTTATCGAACAAATTTTTTTAATACATTTTACAAAGGTACGGTTTTCAAGCTAAAGACACAAAATTTTCATATCAAATTTTTTTTTTAATTTGTAGCTTTTATTTCTCTCTTGTTAATAATAATCTCGGTTTTACAAAATTTAATTGGTTCATTGTCGTTAAAGTTGGGTAAAGTTTGTTCACTTTTTTGAAGAATTAACTACTTATAAATAGAATAAATCGAAAAATGCGATTATTACATTATTCTAAGCGGGTTAATATGCTTTTACCAAAAATCTGACTAGCGATTATTATGTAGGTTCAAGAGAAAACTGTACCGAAAGGTACTATTATCTGCAGTAAATTCGGATTTTCATAAAAAATTTCCAAATAGTAAATAATACATATTACACCACTTATGGTTTGATTTTATTAATTTGATGATTACCCTAAAGGGTCGTGTGAAAACATGAAATGCACATTACCCAAGTCACTAGGTTCTATGTATGATCAGTAAATGAGGGAACCCACCAACAATCACTGACAGTTTATTTTACCAAAGCTCATTTTACAGACAAAGTAATTCTGGTCAATATCATTAGAGTTAGATTAGAACTAGAGTTAAAGTTAGTGTAATTTATAAAAAAAAACTTGTCAGTGAAATAAGCTTCGGTGAAATAGACTGTCAGTAAAATGAACTTGTCAATGAATAATTGTCTATGAAATGTGTCTATGAAGTGATTGTTGGTGAAACAATACGGACCCAGTAAATAATTTTAATGATGCATGATAAGACTTGGAAAGAGGACAGAACTGTGTTGAAAAGGAGAGCTAAGCATATAATAAGTAATTTTTGTTGCATAATTACTTAATGGCTAATTTCTTTTACCACTTAGAGGCAAAATCTGGAATAATCCAACATTCGAAAATCGCACAGCTTATAAAGAACAAAGCGAAGGGATCTATGTTGCGGATGTGGTAAAGTCTTAAGCGAAATTTTAAGCTTAATTAAGAAAAAACCCTCATTCTATAAATACAGAGCGAAACGGCAGAGCTTGGCAAGCAAATTTCGAAGTAACTTTGGAAAGATAAGTAAAGAACAGATGGGAAAAAGCCTGACATCATGGCACTAGTGAAGTATGAAGGAAAAATCAATAAGCTTGCGTATACCGAATGCTCCTGTGTCATTTGTAACAACACAAAAATCAAATTAGTTATATATACGTACATATATGTGCACATATATAACTAGATGTCTGACTTAAATCATAAGCATTTGAGTGTCAAGTTTTTGTTTGATTGTGCCGAGCACTACACTAGACAGCATAAATTTTGTTAATTTAGCATGCCATCCACTTAGCAATCAATTTGGTATAGCCAAGATTCAGGTCGCTGGAAAGCTTATTTACTTTAACGTTTTAATAAACGATACGGGAAGTCTTTCTTGTTATTTTCACATTGATCACAAAATTAATATTTAATATTTTTATTATTTAAGCAATTTTATCTTTTTTTTTTGATTTAAAAATAAATATTACTACTTCATAATTCTTATTTTTATTTTAAATATTTTAATTTTTGATAAAAATAGATTAAATTTATCATTTTTTAAGTTTAGCAATTAAATTTGCTTGTTAAATTCTAATAGTTTTAAAATAATTAAATTAAAATTAAAGTTTATAATTAAAAAATATACCGTATATAAGGTTTAAAAGTTTAGTTTTAAATTTTAGTATTATTTTATAAAGTTATTTTTGCTATTATACTGTATTTAATTGTTTTTTATACTGTATAATTATAAATTTATATTTATTCTTAAAAAATCTTTATATAATTGTCAATTATTATTATATTTTTTTGGAACTCATTAATAATTATTATAAAAAAACACACCTATGGTGTTTTACACTTATTATACATTTTTTTTATATTTTCTAAGTTTTTATAAGCTTTGTATATAAAATTTTTAATACAAATTTTTTCACGTTAAGGCTAGTATTAGGGTTAGCGTTAGGGTTTGGAAAGGTTTTTTAGAGCATAGAACATTTTTATTAGAATACTTCATGCCGATTAATTAGCCAGTTTTTGAGAAAACATATACATTGGTTTAAAACACCATAAGTGCGTTTTAGTAAACTCCTTTATCAAATAGTTTTAATTACAGTACAAGATCAATTTTTTATATCTGTACTACATATACGTATATAATAGAGATGCGGCACGTAGAACTGTTGCGAGCTAACGCTAAGTGTAATTTTTACCACAGTAATAGACAAAGTTAGCAGATGTTTAGGTAAGCTTTTTTTAAAGTAAAAAATGGGTTATAATAATACATGCAGTGCTACACAGACTATCGCATGCATCTTGAGCTTATAAAAATCTGATGCTTTTGTCATACACGATATCTAATCTCACTAGTGCGTACAGTACGTACGTACGTACGTGTTTATTGTTTTCATGTATCATGGCTGAATTGCCGATATTCTAATTTCTCCCATCACTTCTGATTGGTTCTACAGTACTAATTATTAATATATCGGAATATCTGTGCTATTAATCAATTTATAGTACTCTGATAGTGAAAACCCCGATATTGAATTAAATAGTGCCCGTGACAGTATTTAGGTGAATTATTTTTTCAATACATTAATTAGGGTTGGATCGCTCCGGTCCAGTCCGTCTCGTCCTAATGAGACCAGTCCCAATAGTATCTATCGGTTCTATTCGTGGTCTCAAAAATAAGCTATTTTATGTGAATAGATTATCAATCTTAGTTATCGTTCTTGAAATAATTCATAAATATATAACTGGTGAACTTGTTAAAAGACTGAAAATCGAAGACCACGTAACCGGTCTTCTCGAGACCGATTCAACCCTAAAGATTAATGTAATTTATATAACGTCATTCATTCGAAATACTTTCGATACGACATTTGGATTTATAGAATATGTAAGATTTTCAATTCGTTCAAAATGCCGACTCGCCAATTCTTTTTTAATTTCGAAGCAAATAAAGTCATTATAGAGTGGATGAGGCAGTAAAATTATTACATTCTTGTTTTATTACATTATTGGTCGTGTAAAACGGGGAAGCATTGTCATATGGGACGTGATATTTCTTACGGCTTGTTTTCTCTCTTAAAATTATTAAAAACTTGGGTAAAACATCAACATCATTGACATAGAATTAACGATATTGTTGAATTTTTAAATTCTACCATAATCTTGTTTTGGTTATAGTTAGCTAATTGTTGGATATAATAATCATTAGTATAATTTAAATAATTTTTTACTTCGGGAGTTACTTCAAGTTAACAATCCTTCTGTAGCTCCTTTTTTTACAATTCTGCAAGCCACAATCCTCTCTCTTTATTAAACAGTGCAGAACTCGAGCTGTTTGGACAATTTATAACTAGTTTCCACATTTCTGCAGCCATTTTTTTAATTCTTTTTTTTTTTTGTCATATATGTTGCAGATGCTTTATTCCTTCTATCCTTAATAGAAATATGCTTGAGAGATACCCACAGGGCCAGCTAATTTTCTATTGGTATGAGGAACTTCAATTACCAAAACAATTTTGCAATTGTCTTTAACACCCTATAAAGAACGTAATGCAGCAATGCAGAATTTACAGAACTTATAACATTTATTATAATTCCATATTACATGCTGCAAATTCCGTATTTTATACACGAAACATGCCCATGGAAGTGAGATGTTACCTATAAAGAAAGTAGATCAATTCCAATTCATTTCCCTGGACATATTCCGTATATAAAATACGGAGCTTGTGGAGAATTCCATATGTAATATGGAATTATATTAAGACCGCTCAAAGTTAATTAGTTGGTTAACGTCAACATTTTGTGTTCAGACGCGAAGGGAAGGAGATATTTAAACAAACATATACAGTATATGCCCAAGAACATTGGATTAAATTTCATTGGTCAACTTTGATCACACGATTGCTGTGTTACGATTGGCTTGTTTAATATCACCAAGAGGGAGGGGGGATGACTAATCAACTTTGAACTGCCTAACGCTAATATATTCTATATAATTCTTAAATTATGTAAAATTATATTAAATTTAGCATTACTTTTTTTTATAGGGACGACTTCATTTCTACCGTTAAATGCAAAAACCCAGCGTTAATTATTTGTTTAGAAAGTGTTTGGCTTCCTTCATCAATACCAACTTAGCATGGATCCCAGTTGCGTTTTCCGTTCTTCAGCGAAAAATGCTGATCCGACTTTATATGGATTAATTGTTTTACGTAACACATACAGTATCTGTAATACGTAATTTTTCCCTGATAAAAAAAAATAAATGCATCAAAATTTGTTATCGGTATAAATTCTAAAATTAAATTGAAAGAAAATAAAACGCCTCTGACAAAAATTTTGATTAAACCGATGTACCCATCTGGAATTGTTTTAGATAAAGACGGGAAACCTTGTAGAGTATGTACTGCGTTCAAAAATTGGACAAAGCAAGAAAAAAAGAAACAGCATGATTCTTCTACCAGTCACACAAATAATAACAATAGTAAACCAAATTCTGCTGAAGCTACGGAAACCATTGGATCTGTAATCAGCACTAACTCTTCAGATTCAACTTTACCCCCAGACTGTCCACCCGATGTGGAACAACTTGGTCGATCTACTTGGACATTTTTGCATACAATGGCTGCCTATTATCCAGAAGTTCCATCCTATGCACAACAACGTTCAATGAAAACTTTTTTATCTACTTTTTCCCAATTTTATCCATGTGACCATTGTGCCGAACATTTAAGAGAAGAAATGAAATCAAAGCCTCCAAGAGTTGAAAGCCGTTGGGCATTAGGAAAATGGTTATGCGAAATGCATAATATAGTGAATGAAAGTTTAGGTAAAGATATTTTTGATTGTAATAAAATTGATGAAAGATGGAAAGACGGACCGAGAGATGGTCGATGTGATTAATCTTGGTCCATAATAAAAAAATCGTCTAAAACTAATTTCGACTTATCCGATCGATTTTTCAAAATCGGCTAATCAATTTCTTATAATAATAAAATTCACGTTTTAGAACATTACAAAAAGGATTATACTTTCTTTTGTTACATCAAATATAATTTATATCATTAGATATTTAGTACGTGAGCAATGTACTGTAAAGTGCTGGCTAGTAGATCGATTAAATTTTGATTTACATCCAGATACTATACATATTATATTTCAAAGAGTAGCAACTTTATACTTTGGAAAACACTCAGTTGGCATAAAACATTGGAGACTGGCAAAAAATGTACACCGGTATATCTCAAGTCTTTGTAAATACCCGGATACATCAGCCAACACTTTACGGTCCAGGTTGCGGAATCTAATGTAGGCTTTTACTACGATACACAGATGCACTCCGTGAGACTCGTGTTTAGGACTAACCGATCTAATTAAGCTAAGCAAATGAAAATGCTAAGTGGATCAGGCCTTATAACGTGGGATTGGAAACCAATGTAATTAAGGAACAGGGCATGCCTAGGAACATGCTCTTGCTAAAAAATTTGCATATGTAAAAATAATACAAAAATTTTAGGGATATGCTCTATAGTTATGCCCTAAACTAAAAGTTGAAGGCATACCCAAGAGGGCATGCCTTTAAGCTAATGCCATGCCCCAACCCTAACTGTAACATTATTTTTGTGAGGTTATAACGTTAGGGATCAAAGTCATTGCATTGTCAGCAATACCTCTAAAAATGCTAAAGGCATCAAATCAAAAAAAGGGTTAAAATCTTCTCTTGCCTTCTGTTAAAAAGTGATCTTTTAACTTTAATAAAGCACGATGTGTGTCTTCTTCCAAAACATAATAAATAATGTCTTCGCCTGTAATAATAATTAAATTAAAGTCCCCATGAACTCATTCTAATCTATAGGAGCAATGCTAATAACAATGAGCCCAAAGTAGATGAACGAGATAAATCCTTATTAGCCAGAAGTTTCTTTATATATTCATTTAATGTAGCTTGTAAGTATAGAACTCGACTGTTAATTTGCATATTTAACCTCAGCAATTATTCGACCTCATAATATTGCCTCAATTCATTATTTGTTCCAATCTATATTCAAATATTCATTCGAAATTTTCTGATGAGTATTTGGGTATTAAAAAGATTGAACGAAGAATATTCGAATATTTCTTTTTGACCGAATCAGACCTCTATTCTAATCTACTCGCGTCAGATCTTAAATTCGTCTCTAAACACCGCTGAAACATCGACTCTCACGGAACGACGATCGAAGAAATTGTTCTTTATATTTATAGAATATAAACCGGTAAGTATCTGTAAATTGAATTGTTGAGTTTAAATAGATTTACAAGTACTTATTATTATAACCGAATATTAACTTACACGAACATAATTAAAGGATAATTAAAACTCGGAAATTTAACGATCTTTAAGTAAGGAATGAGATTTGAGAGATATATTGAATCGGATCGGCCAAGTCGACTAAGCCGATTATTTCATATTCTTGAGCCCGTGATTGATATAAAAAATTACAAGTGCAACTTTCATCCCAAAATCTTTGTCAGTAGATGTTCATCAATTTTTCTCTCATGCGTTCACAACGTCATATTACGTAATACATAATTAATTTAATATTTGCGTTAAAAACACTGATTTATAATAAATGCATTATTATTATCCTTGAGATGAAGTTTCTGCTAATTTTTTTTCCAATTCCATAAATGCTTTAATTCCGGGATCAATATCATCAGCCTCTTCTGCGCTATCATTAAGAATCGGTGGCAATGGTTTGCCCTCATTCAACAATCGTTTTCGTACTCGATCGGTCTTTTCTTTCCATTCTTTTAAGTCATCCTGATATATGTCTAAAACACTTAACATGACAGCAAAAATAAAAATTATGGTTGCATTTTAATAATAAAAGTTTTGATATTTTTTTTAAATATAGCATACCAATGAGCGCAACCGCTAATGATTATTAATTCGAATCGTTATCAGATGATATATTAGTAAAGTGAGATGCTAAGAACACTAATTTTCATCAATTACCTCATGCAACAATTATCAGGAAAAACAGGCTTTGGAGGTATCAATTCTCCATCAATCATTACCGATTTAATTTCCTCAGGCGAATTGGTATTTACCGCTGTTGATGCTATATCGGTATTATGTCCTTCGTGCGAAGGACTTTGTAAATATGGTGAGGGTGTAGGCTACGTAGTGTAAATATTATCATCGAATATATTTATGTTTAACGATAAGCATTCTTCTATTTTAAAAAAATTTCCAACCTGTTGCATTTGTAAATTCCAGTAGCCATCATATTTAGAATGGCCATTTTTGTTTTGCTGAGAATGCCTAAATTGTCGATGAAGTAAAGATGCTAAAGACAAATGGTATTTTTTGTGAATATTGAAAATTGGCCTGCTTGTTAATCTGAACATTTTTAAGTTATCGTTATTTTACTCTAGCGCTATTTATACATAATGTTTGTGCAACATAACAAAAAAAGAATTACCTCCAATTTTCTGCGCCAGTCTGGTGGTGATGTAAAAATTTTTTTTAATAATATATCCAAAAATAAATTTCAGGTTAACTATTGCAAGCTATTTCTGTTTTAAGAAACTGCCAAAAATTTATTCAACCCTGAAGCATAAATATTCATAACATAATAAATTGCGCACTACACGTATTAATACGATTTGTGTAATCCGCACATATTGATTTCTTGTAAATTTTCCTTCAAATTATCATGGTTTATCTGTGATCAAGATATCGAACTTTGGAATGTAGTGTATTTGAAGCTGCACAATGATAGTAGGAATAGAGCTTCGTCGAATAATATTTTATTCGGCGAATATCGAATAAATATTTATCTGATGAATAATTCGAATAACATATTTTATTCGAATTCTGTTAGTCATTCGGCGAATATTCGAATAGATATTTGCCGATCTAAATTATTCGAATATTATTTGGATAAGGAATCCGTAAGCTCTAAGTAGGAATAGCAAGCACATATGAAAGTCACATATTCAAATATAAAATCTAAAAATTCCAAATTCTTATAATAATGACATAAATGATTTTATTTTATGCTCTATGCGTCAATGGAATCTTTATGTAAGAACCTCTACAAAATTGCAATGAGAAAAACAATTAGAATTATTATCTTACATTGTATTTATCTCCAATTAATTCGTTCGAATAATATTATTACTATAACTCATAACGGCAATATTTCCAAATAGTTGACACTTATACAGTATCAGTAATTTAGATCGATTAATAAAATTTTGATAAAGTTATAGATCTTTACTGCAGCACAGGAAGAATATTCATCAAAGCAAAAGATATCTTAGTTTTTCTTCTTTTTGGAATAATTGTCCGGAGCGTAGCGAAGGACTTACTATGCTTATGGGGTAAAACTCTAATACTAGACTTAATTTGATCAAAATGTCCGGATGTTCTTCACGTGATATATTCGTTAAACTATGATTGCGTGAAATTTTTAAAAACAATTCAGTATAATTTGCTCCGGACATTAACAGCCTCTGTTAACCTAGTATTATTTGAGATTTTTTTAGAAAAAGATTATTTCCAACTATGAAATGACAATTTAAGGTTGGTAATAGAGATTTGAGGAGTTAGAGACCAATTTATTAAGGCTGGTAGTACTATATATTATAATTATACACATAGTATTTTATATCCTTTAATTTGTATTTTAAACGAATTTGTTTAAAAATTAAAAAAATATTAATATTACTGTAAAGTGTATTTTGTATGCAGAATATCAAAATATATTTATTAATTTTGTTTAAAACTTTTTTATTTTTACTACAGTAATAATTGTTTCTCACAACATGAATTTTATCGTGACCTGCCCTGCTGGTTTTTAATTTTTTCAATTGCAAAAATTTTACATAACATAAAATTTTGGATTGAAACTTTACAAAGCTGACCCGGTAGGGTTATGAGAGACAACTAATTTATTTCATATGGCTTAAAATAATTTTTTTTGGAATTTTATATATACTTTCAAAACTTTACTTCAATAAGAGGTTAAATTTTACAAGTAAATTACAAATATTATATAGTAATAATAATTGCTATTTTTTTTTTTTAAACTAAACCAATATTAATTTAAAGTTAGTTATATGTTATTATTTAGAAAAGTACAAATAGCTATATGTACAGTAGTAATGTCATATCCAATAAATTCAGTGGTTTGATTAAGCTTGGACATTAAAAATTTAGAATGTTCAATATCTAATTAATTATTGGATTTGATTTGATTTGTGTAACATTAAAATTTTCGATAATATGTAGCTAGTTGTTGAATTAAAGTCTGATTTAAGATGTGTTTTTTATATTAAATTATGTCCAATATATAAACTGGTTATATGCAAAGCTTTAGATTGCCTATTTGAATAATTAGTTTGTAGGTTTTATACTACTTACTATATCTGTAACCTAACTTGAAAGTTGTTTGCTTGATCTACTTGCATTTGCCTCTAATTTTAACAGTATATTTATATTTAATTAGTATTTTGCTATTTAAAATCTAGTTTTTATTTAACTTATTTAAATATTTTTTTTAGTAATTTGATATCTATTAGCTCTTTGAAACTGTTGCCAACACAGCTATAATAGTATTTGCAAAAGCTTGTTTCAAAATTAATTATTTGAAATCGATTTTAGATAAAATAAATAATTATTTATTTCAAAAAAAAAGATATATAAATTCTATTTTAAAAGCATGTGCTTATTTACATAATCACTTACCGGCGAAATTTATTAATTTTATTACCGGCTATGCCTATTTAATTTTCTGAATCATAATCCTAAAAAAGAAAATAGAATCTTTTAAACTCCTGTTTATTTTTGAAAAAAGATAATTCTAAAACCTTTAATATTCTAATTCTAATAAAATATTGTTTTTTTGCGAATTTTTTATATATTAATTATATTTTTTATTATTTAATTTACTTCTTAAATATTACAATTCTATTCATTAAGTTTAATAAAGCTAAGAGCATTATCTTACCTTTAATATTAAAAAAAAAAATTACAATTCTAATTTAATTTTCAAATAAAAGTTAAATAATTGTTTATATTAAAACTTAACTATCAAATTACTAGAATTTAATTTGTTTTTTTAAAATTATAATATATGTTACATTAAAAATTTAAATACTGTATTTGTAAATTTTATTAAAAATTAATTAATAAATAAATTGAAGTTCTATAGCCTAGTTATTTAGATACTTAACTTTCATAGTTAAAGCTTTTGATTCAAATTCTACTAGAAGCAATTCTTAAAAATATTTAAATACAAGTTTTGTAGAAGTTTATATAAAGTACAAATTTAAATTAAAAATTCCAAAAAGAAATTTATTATAAAGAGTTAATACTGTACTATATATAGTAGTAGTATTATAAAGAGTTAATACTATACATATTAGTATTATAAAAGTTTTAATTATACAAAAGTTGTACAAGTAATTTTTGATTAAAAAATACAAGATAGTATTAATAACTCAGTTTATAATACAAATTAAAATAGTAAAAAAAGTAATAAATACAAAAAAATTTATAGTAAAAAACTTAAATTTACTAAATAAAAAAATATTTTTAGTATATATTACTTATTTAAATTTAAAAAAACAAACTATAGAAAGTTGGCTAAACTTGGTATATATATGTCGTACCCAGTGTTGGGCTCTGGACCAAAAGTCCGCTCTACTGGACTATAAACTGGACCACTGGACTTATAGGTCCAGTGGATTATTTATAAGTCCAGTTCCAGTTCAATTTTACTGGACTTATAAGTGAGCCCAACACTGGTCGTACCCCGGATTGAAATTGTCCCGATTCAGAATCGGGCAGCCCCAGATGGAATTTTGTAAATTATTTTTGCAGAATTAAGATTTTAGGGTTAGGTTTAGGTTTAGAATATAACAATTTTACTTTTTGTTAGAGTTGGATCGGTCCGGTCTTGTCCGTCTCGGTCCTAATAATATCTACGGTTAAGTTCAGTTCGGTCCGGTCCTCGGTCTCAAAATAAGCTATTTTCATGTGAGTGATTATCAATTTTTAGATTTTTAGTTATCATCATCGAAATGCAATATGCAATGGTTTTTAACTATTTAAAAGTTTATTTATAGTTTAT
Organism: Dentiscutata erythropus; assembly: GCA_910591965.1. Classification (NCBI taxonomy): domain Eukaryota; kingdom Fungi; phylum Glomeromycota; class Glomeromycetes; order Diversisporales; family Gigasporaceae; genus Dentiscutata; species Dentiscutata erythropus. The sequence continues at coordinate 20,678 of CAJVPY010000080.1, read as the reverse complement.
TTATAGCTTTTTTTAACTATTTAAAAGTTTATTTAATAGTTTATTCTTAACCAGTCTGAACTGGTTAAAAGAGGACCATATAACAGGTTTAAAAGACCGGTCCTTAACTAGTCTTCTCAGGACCGATCCAACCCTACTTTTTGTGGTATAATTTAAATAAAAATTATCCGGGACTGTTCTGATTCTGAATCGGGAAATCCCAATCCGGGGTACATCAAATATTTTTGAAAAAAAAAACAATTAAAAAAACTAATTTACAAAAGCTACTATTAAAAGTAATTATAGTATATATAAAGTCTTTATAAATTAAAACTAAACTATACTATATATTTAGAGAGAATTATGCACGTATAGAAGCTTTACTATATACTATATTAGAACTTTATGCTATATACAGGATTATAAATATTTTACTAATCTAATTATAAATTTATAGAGTTTAAATCCATTAAGCATTTATCTAAATAATTTATCAGTTATCTGATATCCGATCTAAATTTATCCGGATATCTATTTACTATTGATACAATATTCGGATGATTATTCAATTATCTGTCGATATCTAATCAATCATCCGGATAACTCAGATATGGATAAACGGACGACGGATTTATCAGGTATAAATTATTGTAAATATCCTAGTATTTATTAAATCATCTGTATTATAATTCATATTTTTTATCAAACTTATTAACTTGCAATTAACCATCAGTTTTAATTATAAATTAATAAGATCAATAATTTTTAAAATTGTAAAGTAATATTAGTCTGTTCAATAACTTCCAATAACTTTTGATTATTTGATAGTGATTTGAATAAAATTTCATGATATATATTGTACTATTATTGAATCTCTTAATTCTTATTAAATAACCCAAATTTTTTCGACATTTGTAAAATAATAAAATCGAATCTTTACTATTGACTCAATATGATGATAATCAAGCCTGTGCTGATTATTTCCATAAATTTAAAAAAAATTTTTTTTTTTTAAACCAATATTTTTGTAAAATTATATATTCTTATCGTTATACAGTATATTTAAATTTATATAAATTAAGTTTACGTACATCATTACGTACCAATGTTTTATAACTAGCATACAAATGGAAATTGTTTATCGATATTCAATTCAATTTCATATTTTTGGGTAACACAAATTTCGTACTAAATAAGGAGCACAATATTCATAAGATTAATAGCTAAATATATGAAACAACAAATAAGAACAATAGATAACATATTCGAGGGAAAATTCGAAGTTCTTATACAGTATTTCGAATTCAAGTTACTCTCGATATAGCAGTCTAAATAAATTGGTTTGACACAATGAATTTACTAATAAACTTAATAATTGTTTTTTACGTACCGATATCTTGTAATCCGAAAGAAGAATACTGGTGTCACAGCACAATAGATATACAAAATGAATTTAAGTTTTTCTAATATTTTTTATTAGTGTACCAAGAAAGGCTATAACATCCGTTTCACATATTTTTCTCATTTAAATTCTCTGTGCCTCGTTGAGCTAATTAAAATTTACGATTTAATTAATCGATCAATAACTCATGGTTCTAATAAACAGGGCAGATCCAAGAACAATGGTTAAGTAGCGTTGCACGAACCAATTTAAAAACTTTAAATTAGATATTAACGTTAAAGCGTTTTAATAAACGTACAGACATATGTACTGTATGTACTTACGTACTTATCAAGTATACGTGCATACTAACTGATACTAACTGCTAATAATCTTTGATACGTATCTGATACGTTGAAGATATTAAGGAAATTTTACTATATTAGGGAATAATAAACACGTTAATGTATCGATATGCATTTTTTATATTATAATGCACACAATACAAACATAGACAATTTTAAAGTATTTTAACACTATCAATCGTGTGATTGTTTGTTAAGAGGGCCTTATTTTTATTCATTTAAAGAACGATTTCCTCGACTTTATTTGTGTGATGGTATGTACGTACGTACGTACATGATTTTTATCATCACTATCTACAATACTAAGTCTAGAAAGAATATTCACCACATTTTGGGGTCAGATATTCCTATAAAGGAAAGATGAACAATCAAATCACGAGATAAAAAAAAAATCTAGGAGCATATATAGATCTGTATATTGTCTGTTTAATTCTTAACAATCTTTTTTTTTTCCATTTTTCTTCCCCTAAAAAAATATGTTCGTTAAAAACCTTAGCGTTCAAACTGGTATATCGGAATCAGTTCTTCGATTATTACTTTCGATTTTATTCGCTTACCCAATATCTCTCTTTTATAAATTGACACTTGTTCGCCCTTTAAAAACAAAATGGGCACCACTCATTCGTAATCTTTACGTTGTCATTACTGGCCTTTCCCTTTCTTATTTTTACAATGGACCTTATATTAAACATTCATTGATAACTACTTTTACAACCTGGCTATTCTGCTATTTCGGAAATCTTTTCGGGAATCGAGCTTTCTCTGCCGTTGCTTCCCTTCTCTTCAACGTGATCTACCTTATGGTAGGCTATTACATGACCTCAACTGATGAATATGATGTCAGCTGGACTATGACACAATGCGTTCTTTGTTTAAGAATGATAGGATTTGCCATGGATTTCATGGATGGCGAAAAATTATTAAAGTCAAAGCCGCCTGTTAATGCTAAAGAAAATAGCGTTAATGCTAAAGAAAATAGCGTTAATGCTAAAGAAAATAGCGTTAATACTAATGAAAAGAACATTGATACAAAAAACAATTCACAAAAAACTGAACTTTCAGCCAATACGCGTCCTCAAAAACAACCGATCTCATTTGAAAAGAATATTCAACTAGCAACATTACCATCTTTAATTGAAACTATTGGATACGCGCATTTCTTTGGTGCTTTCCTCATTGGACCACAATTCTCTTTTCATCTTTACAGAAAATTCATTACCATGTCATTATACCCTGATCCTACAAATATTCCTTCAGGATCTTATTGGTATGCGTTGAAAAGTTTCTTGCTTGGTGCTCTATATTTAGGAATGCAACAAGTTGGAGCAGGATACTTTCCGCAATACTATTTGATAACTGCTGAATATGCAAGTAAGCCATTTATTAATAAAGTTATAATAATGTGGTGGACTGGAAAGTTTATTCTTTCAAAAGTAAGCAATCAATTTTAATTGTTTATAGGTTAATTCGAGTATAATTAAATACATGTTTAATATATATATATATTATATTAATAGTATCTTGGAATATGGACATTATCTGAAGGAGCGTGCGTTCTATCAGGAATTTCTTTTAATGGCTATGACGATAATGGCAATGCCGAATGGAACGGTATGGCAAATGTTGAAAAGGTAATTAATGATTCGATCTAATATGTAAAAACTTTTTTTCATTAAGCATTAAGCATTTTTTAACTTAATTCATTACATTTAGTGGAATTTTGAATTTGCTACATCTCTTTCACAAATCATTGGAACTTTTAACACAAACACCAATTTATGGACAAAACTTTACATATTTAAACGACTTATCTTTCTTGGGAATAAACAACTATCTTCCATAATATCATTAATATTTCTCGCACTTTGGCATGGTCTTCATGCTGGTTATTATATTTGTTTTAGTTTAGAATTTGTTGACATAGAAGTTGAAAAACGATGGGCTAAACGATTAGAAAGATATACTAAACCATTATATCTTCCTCAAAATAATTCTAATTTAAAATTTAAAATTTTGAAATATTTACATATGTTCATTGGTTGGTTAGGTCAATCTTCTGGATTACAATATGCTATCGTTTCGTTTGGTTTATTGAAATGGGATTATGTCTTTGCTGCATATAATTCTGTATATTGGATAGGACACATTGTAGTTTTTGGTTTATTGTTTCTTGATATCATTTTACCAAAACCAAAAGTTAAAAAAGTTTCTGAAATTAATGATGTTGCTAAGGTTGATAAAAAAGTTAATGGTGTTGCTAAGGTTGATAAAGAAACCAACGGTTTCACTAAACTTGATAGGGTTAATGGATATATTAAAAATGACGCAAAAATCGAAAGATAGGCGAGTTCTAATTATTTGGTGATCATATTCAGTAATATAAATGTGAGGGATGAGTGAAGGAGTTTAATAGTCAAGAAAAGTATAGAATTATTGTACTAAGAGCAACACGTAAATTATTTATTTTAGTATTATTAATTACATAAACACTTATTATTTTTTTTTTTTTACCTCACTATACATATTACTTTAATATCACATGCAATTACCAAGTGTTCTTAATGGTGTATATTAAAAATAAATAAATGCGGAATGAATTAGGAAAACCATTGCTTCGACACTTTTTTTATCGATTTTAAGATTTTCGATTCAAATTAAAGTATTGGTCCTTACTTATATGAATTACATGTTTTATTCTACATTAATTTAGTAAATTATCGTATTTTCGATTTGAAAAACCAATTCTTTATTTCTTGAAATTGTGTATCTACATTAATGATGCAGACATTTCTCAGAGTAGTGACTACTTACGGCATTACGGCTATGACTACTACCCCGAGGATATATTGCCGTGAGTGATGTAAATTTCGCTGTCAATCAAATTTCAAGTAAACACAAAAAATCAATAGTTTTGTACGAGATGGTTCACGCACTTTTACACAATTATAATCAATTTTCGTATATCATCCGACCAAATTGCTGAATATACATAACCAAATCTTCTTTTGCCGTATAAGCGCGAAATAATGCCAACCTACGCTAATTAATGACTTGCGCGTTATTTCGAATACATCCATGTGTATTATTTCGAATATGGGTATATTTCTAAATCCAATACAGTCAACCTTCCATAACTGCACGTTTTTGGGTAAAAGTGCATTTATAGAATATTCATTTATGGTGCATAATCTACATATAACGATAATATTAAATAATTACATTAGACCGATCAAATTATGTGCACTTATTATTATAGGGAAAGTGTATGTGAAGTGCACTTATAGAGAGTGCACATTTATCGCAACAATAAATCGTGCTACATCAGGATGCGCGTTAATCCTTGATGCCAATAATGTAGATATCAAGAAGAATATTCACCATCTTTCAGATAATCTAACAAATGCTCCACCGCCTACGCCACCACCAAGTCACCCATTACCTCCAGTACCAATTTCATTATCAAACAACTCCAAGTGTGGCGCGTCCTCGCGCGCCACTTTCGCCAAAGCCTGGACACGTTCATTCAGAACCTATATGCACGAATTCAGATCTTGTATTAGAGATTTAAAGGTTAAATAAAAGAATCGCAAAGATTGAAGGAGAAAAATGTGCAAAATCAACAACTTGTTGAAACACTAGAATCTATTCTAAATGAAAACGAGATCAATTTGAATTTGGCCAAACAAGAATTGGCAATTATCCAAAGTCAAAAAATGGATTTGATTAGACAGGTTAAAAGTTTGAAATCTCAATTAGATGAAGCAAAAGATGAGATAGAAAGCACAAAATATTCAGTTAAAAGTGAGAAGCAAGTTATGGAAAAAGTGTTAGAAAAATCAGAAAGAGCAAGAGTCGCCTTAGAAAACCAAATGGAAAAGCTCATGGCAAAAAGAAACAAATTTATGTGTTTTTAATACTATTTGGTGCGAATTCATCTGCATTAAAAATGTCTTGAATACATTCCTTTAATAAAAATTTGTAAATTATTAAAAAAAAAAAGTGTTTAAATATTATTTTGCTTTATATATTTAGATTTTTTATTACAAAATTAATAAACCTATTTTATTATCCATTTTTGTTTAAAAATTTTGCAAGGAATAATGGTAAATATTTTTATTTATTGGAAATTTTATAAAAGATATACAGTATCCAAATAATACAATCCTGTGCCAATAAGTACAGTAAATGAAAAAAAGCACATAAGACCCATGCAATAACAATAAAGTATGTCGTGCATTGTTTAGACTGGGACCTCAGATCAGTGGTCGTGTCAACCTAATCTATGTAAAATAAACAAGATTCACGTCTTCACGTCTTCAGAATAGTTTCTTTTTTGGAATCATGTATTTTAGTGTTTTTATTTTAAACACTATTTTGGATTGTTTATTTGTTAATAAAATAAATTTTTTACGCGCTTGTTTTATCTATATAAAGGCATGAAAAATCCCTTTGTAAACTTCATGATTTGAATAAGATATTTTCTATTAAAAAAGAAAAAATTAAATATTTTACAATAAAATATAACTTTTACAATGCCAAAAGAATTTTAAACACTTTCAACCTGAAGAACCTATGTATTAAAAGGAAATACTTGAAGAAATAAAAAAGATAAGTATATATTTTATAATTTTTAGTAATTATAAAATTTTAATATGTAAAATTTTAAAGAAAATTATTTAGTATACACAGCATGTTTGAAACACAGGTATAATTTTATAATTAATTTATATTAAAAAATATAAGTAAACAGTAATAATTTTAATTAATATTAGAGTTAGAATTAGAGGTTATAGTTAGTAAAAAACATAGTTATAGTAAAATTTCGCAAGAAATTTTTTTTCTTAGAGCTCAAAAGATGGTTTCATAAACAAATTTTTAGATATTATTAATTTTTTATTTTTTTCTTTATTTTTGTTGTACAAAAAATGATCTGCATACTGCATTTAAATTTATATTTTGATTGGCTTTTCTATTAGTTTGTATAACAAGTGTTTAAACACACCATGTACAACTAGTAATTTTTTTTATTAAAATAACTATAACAATTTTAGAATTTATGAAGATAGTTATAACAATTTTTTTATATTTGTCAGCTTTATTTTGCTTGGCCTTTTTTTCAAATCTGTTTTTACATTTTGTATTACTAGCAGCAAAAATATATATGCATAAACTTTCATAAGTTTTTATAGTACTTAAGAAAATTGTAAACTTATATAAAATTTAACATAAAATATATAAATCTTACAGTGTATAAGAAAATTGTAATCTTATCGAAGGATGGAATTGCTATTATATACAAAACCAGTTTACTCCACATATTCATAAAATTGCTACTGGCCAGGATATACGATCGCTATAGATATACTCTTCAAACATGACTTCAAATTTAGAATTATTTTCATCTATTTACCTCTAATGCTTAGACTACAAACACAGAATACTATTATCCAATGGATCCAATAAGCACTTTCCAACAATTTGCTTTCAATTATCCTTGGAGATTTCAATACAACAGCTTGTGACAACCAGTCTAGCTCTATTAAATACGAGCTTCTTCAATTTCTTGCCACCAACAGTATGTACAACCTGGCAGCCCATACTAGCCAGTCAGCACCTACCTGGAGTAGCTCCAGATACCAGAGAGAAATAGACTATATTTGGGCATATCAACCCATTTTACAGTTTCTCACCAACTATAGCATTAACGATACTGATACCAGTACCGGCAGCGATCACAAAATTCTAATCTCACATTGGTCATTTTCTCATACCTACACAGGTTAACAAAGACACAAAACTCATACTTGCAGATAAATATTCAACTACAAGACTATGAACAAGAAACTTTGGGAGGACTATACTAACCAAGTAAACTCTAATCTTTTGAAACACAACACACCTCTTACAACTTATACTATTGAGTCTCTAGAAACAACTTGGCACAAAATTTAAACTAGTATTATCTTAGCTACTCTTAAGCACATTTCAAACAAAAAGTTTGCTATCAGGAACTTCCAGCACACCTTTACATCTAAAGCCTCCTTTCTACATACAAATCTCAAAAAGTTTGGTAGTATTATTCGGAAAACCAAATATACAACAACCAACAATCTTCCTATTCCTACCCATTTCAACTCTGTGATCACTACAATTAATCAACAATGCCAGCTTGATATCTCTCTCCTCCCCCAAGTATCTCGTTAATCTCAGCATGGCTTACTAATGCTAATACTAAATAGAAAAGTCTTTACTATACACGCAATCTTGAAAATGCTAGACAAACTAGGCAGTCCATTACAGAAGCAATTTAAAGAAAATGCACCAAGCTACAAACACACCCTATCTCAATGATTAACAGTATATTAAACAAACACAAGGACTCAGTCAAATTTGACAACATTAAACTAGATAATAATGTAGTGACAGATCCTCTCTCTATAAAAACCTATATACAACAACACTTTGATGATTGGATAGCCTCTTGCCAAATAGATCAATCTCTTTTTGACACCTACTGGCAAGCAGAATACAGACCCAAACTACACATCAGCTCAGACTGGTACTTCACAGCTCTCGCTATCTTTTCCCCTAAAGAGATACTCACTACACTCAGTTTGCTTCCCAATAACAAAGCCTGTGGCCCATCTGGAATAAGCTATGAGATGCTCAAACATGCAGGCACCAGCTTTATACAGTCTATCACATCCTTGCTCAATCGCTGTCTAAGCAGCCAACAAATCTCCAAACAATGGAAAGAGGGACGCATATACCCAATATCTAAAAAACCCATATTCAATGGCAATTTGGCCAACACTCGCCCAATTATTCTGATAGAACATATTAAGAAGCTCTATACCAAACTGCATACAAATCATCTGAACAACATTCTCTCCTCCCACAACATCCTCTTACCCTATAACTATGTCGCATTACTAGGCAACTCAACTACTATTTCTATCTATATCCTCAACAATATTATTGAAGATGCAGCATGCAACTCAAACCAACTGTGGATTCTCTCCCAAGATATAAGTAAAGCATACAACTCAGTTATTTCTGATCTATTTAGTAACTCACTACACAGAATTGGTATGCCTCAAGCTCTTTTTAATATTCTCACCAACTTACTCTCTGACCGCACCAACCGAGTCATTACCAACCTGGGATTGACAGAGAGCTACTCTGTCAAAAATGGTATTGACTAGGGAGAAACTATTATACCATTGTTTTGGAAAATTTATTAAGACCCTTTAATATCACACATAGCTAGCCACCAACCTGGATATACTCTTTCCATATCCTGGCAGACAAGCCTTACACACCCATCTACAAACCATCTCTATGCATCAATCTCAGTACTAGCATACATAGACGATACTGTATGAATTGCGCAATCTAAGAAAGACTTAGAAAAAACTATAGATATAGCTATATCTTTTTACCAAATAGCCAATATACAAGTCAACCCCACTAAATCTATATTTATTTCCAAACAGCCCAATACTAGTATCTCTTTTCTAAATACTAGCTTAATCTCTATTCTTACATAACAACTATTCAAATTTCTTGGATGCTAGTTTACTCTTAATTATAAGCAAACAGCCCAAATCAAGCTAATACAAGATGAGGCTCTACAACTAGCTAATATCGCTAGTACAAAAATTATTACTGACAAACAAGTCATTTATATTATCAATACAGTCATTATTCCAATAACAGAATATAGAATTCAAAACATTGTTATTTCACACTCAACCTGTAACTGACTATTAGGCAAATACCTCACAATAGCCAAACACAAATCCCATCTTGCCAGATCTACTTCTAATAGCACCACCATGCTTAATCACAATATATATAATATCAACAACATTTGGGACATACAGCTCTAACACCATATCAGCAATTTTCACAACAGACTTAACAACACTTCAACTCTGGGGCTTACTACCTGAATTAGACTACAGCAGCTACAAAACAATCTCTGGTCTACAACCAGTTTACTCCAACATCTCTGTCTACATATTGATAGTCCCAACCATCACACTACTAACTTCAAGATCATACAGCTATACAATTCCTTTGGTCTAACAATAGAATCAAACCCTTATATATCATGGCCACAAACTATTAATAGTAGCAATACACCACTTGAACAACTTATAGCCCACCACCCTAACTATAGCACTTTTAAACAACAAATTAGACATAAAAGAATACTATATCTTGAGCAGTTATACATAGCAGACAATCAAACTCTACTAGAATGGTCTCACCTTTCTTTGAGACTATTACACCTTCTAAAAGGAAAAAAGCACAGTGGTTTACATATCTAGAAAATACGCTGCTAGCGGATACTCTCCACTGCACTATACATCTACATTTGCAACTACAAGGAATTAACGCTTTCGCCTACTATACCAATCTTATCCACAAAGCCTACAAGCCCTGGCTACTTATATACCAAAATAACAACATTATTATTAGTCAGATGCAAAAGAAGCTTCCAAACTCAAACTCTATATCAATTACTCACTGGGTACATAATATTGACACAGCACAACAAAATAAATACTCACTTCCACCTATCATCTGCTCTCCATACCCAGGATGTAGTTTGAACTCTAACAGAATAACCAACCACTATATACTTGAAGTATCTCAAACCCTGTCTACTCACTTTTTAGACAAAAAAACATCAAACAAATTTCTAAAACTCAATACCAACTATATAGACCTCATTTACTCTACAGCTATTAAACACCCTCTTTATATCCCTCCACCTCCTACTATTACTATCTCTGATCTACTTACTACTCAGATCTTTCAAAACAGTAAAGCCTCCCAAAAGCTTACCCAACTTGCACTCCACAATATCTCCTCTAATGATCTTACCTTCTATACCAATGGGTCTGTGATAGGACTAGGCACAAACCAATGCTCAATGGGTATAGGCTGGGTTCAAGTTCAAGACGACCAACCAGTACAAGAATTCTTAGCAGAAATTAAAAGCTGGCCCTCCTTATACAAAGCAAAACTTATGTCAATCCTGTTAGCAATCTCAACAGCTCCAAGAGATGCTACAGTAAACATTTTCACTAACTCCCAATCAGTTATATCAAAATATAACAGCCTATATCAAACTTCTCCACTTTCACCTAAGTACACTAAATGCAATTACTAGCCTATTTGGCATACTATAATAGGCTTCATCAAATCTTATAAAATCCAACTCCACCTATACAAGGTCACAGCACACTTAGCTAACAAATTTAACAACTATGCTGATTCACTAGCTATATTTCACCCCTAGCCCATATACTTCTTTTAGCCCATACTAATATATATAATTCATTCTCTACTCTTATCTGGGAAAAGCATCTAGTAGAAAGCTACGGTAGACTCTTTATTAAAGATATATGCAAAGCACAAGCTATCGCTATGTGGTCTTCACAAAAACGTAATCTCGAATAGTCAAACTTCATAGACAAAATTGACTAGCAAGCAACCTGGCTATATTTAAACAACAACCAAAAAGTCTCACATGGCTACAACAGCCAGAAACTCAACTATGCAAAAGCCTTTAAAATTAAAATACTTCTAAACTGCCTTCCCACATTTAACTATTTTTATATAACCTCATATAAACATTTTAGTCTCTTAACTGTTTCAACTATAATCTCCCAAAAACATCTACACACTGGCTAACATGCCTACAGCCCAACATACTTAGCCAAATCATAGTCTCTTCCATATCTGAAACAGTTCATAAATTACTTCCAACTCTACCAGTCTCTACACGCAATGCTCTCATCAATGCTTTATACTCACACCTAGCACTTAATTCTTTCCTTCAATCCTCTAACAACTACAATTAAATTACTACCCTCCAGGGCCTTATTGTAGCTCACCTTATACTAACAACTCGATCTGAGGACATATCACAAAGAGGCATTACAAATTGTCATACAAACCTTGCTATGCATAACTAAAAATATCTATGAACAGATCTAGAAACCATACTTAGCCAAATTAGCTCAATAGAAAAAAGAGCATAAGATCTCTACAAGATTTACAAGCACTTCTTCCCTATACAAAAGACACTTAGCTTTAAAACAACATAAAAAAATCTATATATATAGCTGTCTTTGTAGACAACCAGATCAAGTATATAACCAAAATAATATATGCCCACTAGCTGGACTAGCAACAAAAAAGTTCAATAGTTAGAGCCCTATGTGGGTTTCCTCTAGTATATCTACAAACTTTATGCTAACCTTAAAAGCTAGGTGAGTCTTGATCACTCTAGTAGGTTTAGGTTGCAGATAAATCGTTAAATTAGTCTGAGCTCTTACTCTTGCATATAATTTATATGTATTTGTATTTGTACAAATTAAGTTGTATATAGTTTACTATATAACTTCTTATATAAATTATTTAATAAAGATATAAGCAAGACCTCACCTTAATAAAAAAAAAAAAAAAAAAAAAAAAAAAAAAAAAAAAAAAAATTGTAATCTTATATAAAAATATTACGTAAATTTACGAGTTTCTTACAGTGTATAAGAAAATCATAAACTAATATAAAATTTTTACATAAGGTTATACTTTATAATGCACTATAAGAAACTCTTAAATTTATATAAAATTTTTATATAAGTTTATGATTTTCTTATGCATCATAAAACTTACGAAAGTTTACAGAAGTATATAAAAATTAAAAATCCTATTAAGATTTATTCTCAACAAATAAAAATATTTACATAACATTTTTAAAGATTTTAAAAATATGTAAACTATATTTATAACTTCATGAACTTATAAAAGTTTACAAAAGATTTAAATTGATTAATAATTTATTTAAATAAATCAATAACATAATGAAAACTTGTAAATATTTTTCAATACTATGAAATATTTCGAAATATTTTACACTTTTTTTCTTAGTCTTATTCAAAAATATATATTATAAACGATGAATCACTTGATTTATATTTTTGTAACTTCGTGAATTTATAAAAGTTTATGAAAGGTTTAAATAAATCAATAGTATAATAAAACATGTAGTGTATTTTTCTATACTATGAAATATTTAAAACTTTTTGCATTTTTTCTTAGACTTATACAAAAATATATATTATAAACAATAAATCAATTAATTTATATTTTTTGTAAGTTTGTGATTTCATAAAAGTTTACAAAAGATTATAAAATAATTAGTAACATATTAATAAAATCTATGTTGAAACAAACATTAATAACTTTTAGATTATTTTTCAATACTTTGAAATATTTTAAAAGCTTTTACATATTTGCAATACTATTCAAAAATATACAATAAACAATGATAAAATATACATTATAAATTCATATAATTTAATAAATTAATCTAAAAGCAAATTGCTTAAAATAATTAGTTTTGTTTAAATTTGTTATATTTTAAAAACTATAATTTATTTTGAAACATAATGTAAAAATATAAAATTTTTCTTATATTTTAATATTTTAAATCATTTATTTTTTGAAAATAAATTAAAATTGTATTACAAATTTGCTATTATGTTAAAAATGCCTTTTGCAGTATTTTGAAATCTTTTAAAGTATTTAGTCTATTAATGAAACTATGCAAAGTGTTGCAAAATATTTTAAATATATTTGCTTTATTTTATAGTATTTAATATATTAATGAAATTATGCAAAGTATTGTAAAATGGTTTAAATGTATTTGCTTTAATTTTGTATATTATTGCTAATTGTCTAATAAATTTCTTGTATTTTAAAAAATAATTTATAAATTATGTTTTCTGAAAACTTTTTCTAATTTTTGTTATTTTTTATTATTAAAATATATATTTATTTATTATTTTAAATAATTATTATATTTCTAAATTAAAATATATATTTATTTACTAAATAATTATTAATTTTATCAAATCTTGAAATTATATGAACATTATCTTTTTTTTTAATATTAAAAGGTGAGGCCTTTCTTACATCTTTATTGAGTAATTTATATAAATGAATAAATATAAACTACATGCAAAAATAAAATCTCAGACTAATTATTTATCTGTGATCTAAACCTACTAGAGTGGTTAAGACTCACCTAGATTTGAATACTTAGTATATGATTAGTAGGGATACTGAACTGGATCCACAAAGTGAACCAGATATTAAATTTATGTTTAGCTAGCCCTGCTAGGAGGCAAGAAGAGAAGTCAGAATGTAGTTAATCAGGTAAGTTGTATGGACAGTTATATGTAAAAGTGTTATGAGTTCTGGTATAGTGTGAGTAGAAGATCATTGGCTAACTTGAGTAGATGTAAAATTTGATGATATTTGGTGTGCTTTTTTCTAAGTATAAAAGTTAATATAGTATGATTTCCATATTTGTTCATAGATTTGGTTAGAAATTTTAATAAGAATTTGATAATTAGCTAAGAAGCTATTAAATAAGATATGTCAAATGGTAATATGCATTGGACAAGCGGAGAAGGAATCGGACCTTTAAGAGTAGAATGATGAGAGTATGAATAGAGAGTAAAAGGATAAAGGGAGAAGAAAGAGTGAGATAAAATAAGTGATTAAGTTTATAAGAAGCAAGATTAAGATTGGCATTTAAAATAATTTCTGAAATAGAAGAATTAATAATTTAGAATAAGAGATTAAAGTGAGAACAGGAATACCAGTAAGAAAGAGAGTTAGAAAGATTACATTAAAAATAGTTAGTAGATAAAAATATATTAGATAATATAGAATGAAAATGAAAATGTATAGATAGACTATTAAATAATATTTTAATTTTAAAAAATTTAAGGTGACTAAGTTTAGGGTTAGTAAAATTGTATAAACGTTTATAATTATTGTTAAAGTATAGCCATGCAGAATTCCAGTCAATAAGGTTGGAAAAGTGTGACTATTTATCAGTACGTCTTTGGGAGGACCACATGGAGATAGTATTAGCATTGCAAATATTTTTAATAAAGCATCTAAAAGGGCTATCAAATGAGAAATTTTTTCATTGAAGAAAGAAAGAAAAAATAGTTATATATATTAGAGTAATTAAATAATAGGGTTGGAGAGAATGTATAATTATTAGCAAGGTAATCAGCTAAATTATTGAAAGTGTCATCACTGTGGACTTGAACTTTGTAAAAAGTTAAGTCAATATTATATGCTTTGATTGAGTTAATAAGTGTGTGTCAAATTGGCCAAGAATTGAATTTAAAATATTTAGTTGTAGAGTGAGGGTTTGGAGAAGCTTATTGTACTTGGAGATTACTAATTGGGAATCTGTTCTGTATAAATATTGACAGAGGAATTATGTAGAAAAGTAGAAATAACAGAGAGAATAGCAATAAGCTCAGCTTTATATAATGAAGGCCAGTTAGTGATTTGAGTAGAAAAATTATGAATAACAGAATTATTGTAAACTTGGGCCCATCCAATACCCATAGTACATTCCTTAGTACCAAGATTTTTGACAGAGCTATCTGTGTAGAAAGTGAACTCTTAATAAGGTTGATTAGCTAAAGCAATTTGAAGCAGATTATTGAAAGAAATATTATTATAAAAAAGGAATGAAGTAAAAGAGTCTACAATATTAATAGAAGGTAAAGATGAAATCTCAAGTGGGTTTTTAAAAGTAGTAGAATAAATGAGATTGATATAGTTAGCATTAAGTTTAAGTTAATAGTTAGATTTCCTGCCAAAGAATTAAGTAGAAAGAATTGAAGAAACTTCAAGTATACAATAATTAGAGATACGAAAGGAGTTTAAACTACAGTCTTAGCAGGGCTTACAAGTAATAAAAGGAAGTATATAACGAGTTGATAAAGAAGAATTAATATCATATAACTAGTAAGTAATAGAAATCAAGTTAGATTGACAAAAGACTTTGTGAACTTGACCAATAATAATATTATTGTTATAGCAAGCAAGCACCCAGGGCTTGTAAGATTTGTTAATCAAATTAGATTGATAGGCAAATGAGTTAATTCCAGAAGGTTGAAAAGAGAAAATAATAGTACAAAGCAGTGAATATGACAAGATAGTATTTTTTAGATAAAGGAACCAGGCAGGCTTTTTTTTTTTGAGAATATGAAGTAGTCTGGGGGAAAGATGAGACTAATCAAGTAGTGTACTATTATCAGCAGAGCATAATTGTTCAAGAAAAAGAATATTTTTGTGGTGAAGTTGCTGTTTAAAAGTATGATATTTGGAATAGTGAGAAAGAATATTTTTAAGAGAAGAACTACTACCTGATGTGATTTGTGGCCAAGATAGATTAGGGCTAGAATGAATAGATACACTAAGAGAGTTAAAAAGTTGTATAATTTTAAATATAGTAGTATATCTATTGGGGCTATCTATTAGTAGACCAAAGGATGTTTTGGAGTTGTTGAAGTCTAATACATATATTAAACTAAGAGTTGATGTATTGTTAATATGATTAAGAAAGTTACTAATATAGTGTTGGAGCTGTATATTCATAAGATGTGAATATTATAAAAATTGTGATTAAACATAGTATTATTAGAGGTAGAACAGAAAAGATAAGATTTATGTTTAGCAATAGTTAAATATTTTCTCTGAATAAGAGTACTGGTAGAGGAAGGGATGACAATGTTTTGAATACAGTATTCAGTAGTAGGAATAATAACAGTGTTAATTATATAGGTAATCTGTTTATCGGTGATAGTTTTAGTGTTAGCAATATTGGCTAACTGTAAAGCTTTATCTTGAATAAGTTGAATTGTTGTATGTGCTTATTATTGAGAGTAAACCAGCAGCCCAAGAACTTAAATGGTTGATAAATTGAGATAGATAAAAGGTGAGAATTAAAAAAAAAAACAGAGACAGATAGATGTTTAGATATCAGAATAGATTTAGAAGGGTTGACTTGAAAATTGGCCATATTATAAAATAAAGTTGCAGTATCAATAATTTTGTTAAGTTTTTCTTTTGATTGAGTAATCCAAATAGTATCATTAATATAGGCTAGAACCAATACAGAAGTGTGATAGTGTTTAATAGATAGGTGAGTAAGACTTGGTTGTCAAGATGTGAAAAGTGTATAGTCAGAAAAGTGTAAAGAGATATATGAAATTAGAGAGTTATAATAAATATGCCAAAAGAGAGGAGTAATTGTTTCACCTTGGTCAATACCATTTTTAACTAAGTAAAAATTAGTAAGACCAAGATTGGTAATAACACAGTTGGTTTGATTAAAAAGAATGTCAGGGAGAATATTGATAAGCTATTAAGACATTTAAAGTCTATAAAGTGATTTTTGAAAAAGTTTAAAGTTAACAGAGTCATAGGCTTTATTCATATCCTGTGAGAGAAGCCAGAGTGGATTGGATTGGCAATTGGCATCTTCGATAATGTTGTTTAGAATAGAATGTAGATAGAAATTGATATAGAAATGCCAGGAAAAGCAACATAATTAAAAGGTGAAAAATATTGTATAAAGACAGAGTATTGTTAAAACAATTGGTAAAAAGTTTGGTATAAAGTTTTCTAATGTATTCAACTAAGCTAATGGGTCTAGTGTTTGATAAGTTATTATCAAAGATGGGTTTTTTAGAGATAGAAAAGATACGGCCCTCTTTTCATTGTTTAGATATAGTTTGAAGAGAGAGGATAAAAGAGGGACTAGCATGTTTAATCATTTCATAACTAATGCCAGAAGGACTACATGCTTTATTTTAAGAAGTTGACTAATTGTAAAAATAATTTTCTCTTGAATAAAGTCAGAGAGGATGTAATATACCAATTGGAATTGATGTCCAGTTTAGGATTATATTCAAATTGCCAATGAGATTGAAAAATATTATGGTTGTTATCATAGTGAGCAGTCCAGTTGTCAAAATATTGTTGGATATGTAATTTAATAGTTTTAGAATCAGTAATAATATCATGATTAAGCTTGATATTATTGAATTTGACAAGATCTTTGTGACAATTTAGAATGCTATTGATCATAGAAATAGGTTGAGCTTGGAGTTTAGTGCATCTTTTGTCAATAGAGTTATTAATTTTTGTCTGATTTCTTTAATATTTTCAATATTCCGAGCATAGTAAATATTTTTCTATTCTTTATTAGCTTCAGAGATCCAGGATGAAAGAAGGTGATGAGATGTAGGAATAGGAGAGATTTGTAAACTTGAAGATTAGTTAAAAAAAGAAATAGTTGTATTAAAATGTAAAAAAATGGTTGTATTAAATTTAAGAGAATGTATAGTGTGATAAATAATATTACCAAGTTTTTTAAGATTAGAGTGAAGAAGAGATGCTTTAGAGGAAAATACATGTTGAAAATTTTGAACTATAAATTTTTTATTAGAAATATGTTAAAGGGCAGCAGAGATGATACTGGTTTGAATTTTGTGCCAAGTAGATTCAAGAGATTCATCGGTATTAATAAAGAGTAGAGTAGAGTTAAATATGAAAGTGGAATAGACTTGGTTGGCAAATTCTTCCTACTTTGTAGGGTTCATAATCTTGTAGTTAAAAACTCTACGATATGTTCAAGTTCTATATTTATATTGACCCTGTAGAGCATAGAAAAAAGACTAGTGAGAAATAAGAATTTTGTGATCACTAAGTGAGCTAGTATTAGTATCATCAGTTTCAAAAAGATTAAGTAATTTAAAACAGTATAATAACTCCAGATGAAGTCAATTTCACTGCTATATCTAGAGCTTTGTCATGTTGGTGAGGATGAGGAGATGTAAGCTGCCAAATTTTATATATTATTAAAGGTAAGAAATTGCAAGAGTTTAAATTTAATAGAAGAGAAGAGAGTCAAGTTTGTAGATACATTGAAGTTACCAAGAACAATAGGAAGGAGATTAGAAAAAATAACTTGTTAAATCTATTAGATTATAAGGTTTTAGGTATATAGTTTAGTAGTAGAATTATCACTGGGAAGATAAATAGAAATGATATAGAATTTGAAATCATGTTTAAAAAAAAGATCTATAAACATAGTGTATCTAGGGTGAGTAACAATATTATAGATATGAGAAATATAGTAGTTCTGAATTATAAATGCAATGCCTGCTTTAGAACTATCTGTACAGGACTAATAGTTGATATAGAAGGAGGTTGAATAAGGTTTTGAATAGAAAGAGTTATGAGCAAGTTTTGTTTCAGAAAAACAGATAATATCAAGGTTATTATTTAAACAGTATTCTTTTCACACTTGTTTTAATTCTTGATTAAAGCCACGAATATTATGAGTACAGATTGAAAGGTTAAAAGGAGAGTGTGTAGTATTAGGAGAAGAGATATTATAAGTATATGATTTAAGAGTAATAAAGGGGTTGAGGTAAACAGTTTCGAGGTAGAGTACAATTAAGCAATTAGGTAAAGGGCAGGGCTCTCCTGGTGAGTAAATATGAGCTTCACTAGAGTCAAATTTAATAGATATAACAAGTTTTTCATAGAGTTTATTCTATAAACCAATTTTAAATAAGTATAAAAAGAAAGAATTAATTGTTTGAGGAGATTGAAGAGGTGGAGAATTTAAAGATAAAAAAAATTTATTATAGCAGATAGAAAGATCATAATAAGTGTTAGAAATTGTAATATGAATTATAGATATGTCTTCTACAAGTTCGCTTACCATAAAAAACTCTTTCCTGTTCATCACTTGTACAAAAATTTGCCTAAACCTGCATAACTAAAAAAATTTATTTTTACAATAATTTACTAAGATAACCTATTTTCTCGCTCTAATAAAAGTTATTCTCTATATAAAATTACATATAGTGTTAAAGTTTTAATTAAACTGGCCCAAAACTCATTCAGTAACGGCCTCTTAGGCCAAATAGGCTTCTTTTGCCATTTACGCCAATACTAGCTTCTAAACCTCTGTTCAAACCTAGAACAAATTTGTTCTACACACCATTTTGGCACAGCTTCTATAAAATATATTTTAAAATTTTACTTAAACTTTGATCAAAGATATCTCAGTAACCAATCAACCAAATTCGATAAAACGTTTTTTATTCGAATTCTACAGAACTATAGAATTTGAAAAAAAAATTTTTTATTAATTTTAATCAATTGGGTGCTGAAATAATTTCTAGCAATCTTTAAAGTTTGTAAAATAATTATATGATAAAATCGAAAATGCTCTACATAAACCATGGTGCGAATAGCAATACCCTTTAAAATTGTATTATCATTATAGCTGACTATATAATACATAATTTTCTATAAGATTATACTATCTTAGTATAAAGAACTTTTATATCTCTTATATTAAAATTATATTGCTAATATACTATATACTATTATTATTATAAATATTTATTAAACATATTCTACATATATTTATAAAATGTAACACATGGTGTCATATATAAAACTAATAAAATTTTAAAATCTAATTGTAAATTGGATCTTATTTAGCATACCTAGCTCAAATAATTAATTGAATCTCAATACTAACTAGGCTAATTTGATTATATTCTAAAATTTAATAAGTATTAGCCAATCAGTAGTATTAAATTTTTATTTGATATATATCAATATCAGAATAGCAGTAATTAATTGATTTGTTGTTTATGTAATTGGTAAAAAACGTTATTAGTTAAAGGGTGAGCAATTAGTTAAATGCAAGTTCTATTAGGGTAATTCAAAATTAACATTTTAAAATATCATATTTTTTCAAAAATAAGCACCTCTCAGAGCAATTTTTATAGCCAAAAGTCTCGTGATTTAGTAATTGTATTTGTATAATTTTGGTATCATCTGAATCATTTTGACAGTCAATTTGAATAGTACCAAAATTATGCAGATTCATTTACTAGATTGTGAGAATTTTGGCCATAAAAATTGCTCCAAAGAAGTGCTTATTTTTGAAGAAATATGGTAAGTAGAAGTTTAAAAAGGTTTTATTTCTGTTTAAAGTTTTAAAATTAGAAAATAATATAGGCATT
>CAJVPY010000079.1:0-38009 GCA_910591965.1 Dentiscutata erythropus | reverse complement strand
CTGCAATTTTTATTGGCTCCGAGCCTAATTTTTGTAGATCCTTAGCCCGGGATTTTCTTGACATAAGGGAATCCGTAATTTACTCAGTAACTCACCATTTTGGTAACACAATAAATTACCGTAATTTTACAACCCGTCTTATTTCTATAATTTCACTTTACGTAAGGCATACGTAATTTATGACGTCATAAGTGACGTAATAATAAATTGAAAGTCCTCATTATCGTTTACGTTACTGGCAAAAATATGTAAACGTAAATTCGTGGGGCAGATCAATTATGCATTTAGATAAAACAAAACCACTTTCTACTTTTCGTTAAGAAGTTTTTTCAGATAGAAATTTATGGCACTAAAAAAAAAAAAGAAAAATACGGTATAAATACGCCAACTCGAATATGAATGGCGAAAAATTGCTCATATTAAAAATTTGATTTAAAAAAATGGGTATGGTTTAAATATTGATAAAATGAAGTCTAAACGTAAAAACAAAATTTTTATATTACTTTATTATTAGGTTTTATAATAAAATATGAAAATAATAAGCCTTCACTGAAAATTTGTGAATCAATTTACCGCACGACGGCCGAATTAAACAGTATTTTAAAATCTACACCAAATGATGTAATCGCACTAAAAAATCGAGGACTTACCGACTTAAATAAATTATTAGAAATTAATCCAAGCGATTCATCTATATTAAGTTATCGTGGGTTGGTTTATCACATGATAAGAAGATTTCACGAGTCACTTGTAGATTTAAATAAATCATTGGAAATAGATCCTGATAATGTGTTTGCGTTGAGTTGTCGTAGTGCAACTTATTATGAGTTGGACACGTATGAAAAATCACTTGAAGATTTAAATAAATTATTGAATATTCAGCCAAATAGTGCTACCGCCTTAAATAATCGTGGAGAAACTTATCGCATGTTAGGATTATATAAGGAATCGCTTGCGGATTTAAATAAATCGTTAGAAAATGAACCTAACAATGCATTAGCATTAAGGAATCGTGGTTTAACATATTACAGGATGGGGAGTTATGAAGAATCAATAACAGATTTTACAAAATCTTTAGAAATAGAACCAAATGATACATTTGTATTACGAAATAAGGGGAAAACTTATTATAAAATGGGTAGACATCATGAAGCACTTTTAGATTTAGACGAAGCATTTGAAATTGAATCAAAAACTATATGGATAATAAAAAGTGAAGAAATATATCGAATAATTAGCAAATATGAATCAATACTTGCAGAATTTACTAAATCTTTAAAAATTGATCCAGATAACGCATTTGAATTAAAAAATAGAGGTGCTACTTATCGTATATTAGGTAGATGTTATGAATGGCTTGCAAATTTTGAAATTTTATCAAAAATTAAGTCAGGCAACGAACGTTTACTGAAAAGTAGAGACAATTATAAAAAAGCTCTTGCGGATCTAACTAAGTCATTGGAAATTGATCCTAATAATGCTGATACTTTGAAAATTCGTGGTGAAACTTATTATATTATGAGTAAAGATAATGAAGCGCTCGTAGATTTAAATAAATCTTTAGAAATTAACCCGACCAACGCATCTGCACTAAGAATTAGAGGTGCAACTTATCGCATGTTAGATAAAGATAAAGAATCACTTGAAGATTTAAATAAATCATTAGAAATTAGGCCAAACAATGCATTGGCACTTAGGCAACGTGGAAGCGCGAATCTTTCATTGTATAAATATGATAATTCAATTAAAGACTTTAACTTATCGATAGAGATCGAGCCAAATTACGCATGTGCATTAGGTGAACGAGGAAAAACTTATAGAATGATGAATAAACACAGCCAATCACTTATTGATTTAAACAAATCATTAGAAATTGATCCTACTAACGCGTATGCGTTAAGAAGTCGTGGAAGAGCTTACCGTGATATGAATAAGTATAAAGAATCGCTTTCTGATTTTAGTAGATCTTTAGAAATTGAACCATACAGTGCTTGGGCATTAAGAAATCGAGGTGAAATTTATCTCATGTGTGGGTTTGAAGAAGAATCATTTGCAGATTTTAAAAAATCTGTAGAAGGAGGGACATAATCGAAGTGATTGTAAAGGTAATAAGGTAAAGTTTATTAAATTCATTAGTTATTAAACCTTAAAGAAAAAATAATTTATCGTCAAAAATACTCAATTTACATAGTTATCACGGCATTCACTCACCAGGTTCGTGAATTTGATTGAGTATAATTATTACAGTATTAGTAATGTATTATATATTAATAAGATTTAATTAATATATGCAGTTAAATCTATTATTGTCTCTGTAAACATCGATGCATAATCTGGGTTGAATTAATCATACAAGAGTAAATAATTATATGTAATTAGCACGTTGCAAATTATGAATCGAAATCAAATATTAATATTTTTAAATAGTTTGGCATTCTTATATTATACAATAGTTTTTTTAGATATCGGTATCACTGCATATAATGTTTTTGCTCATATTTATTGTCATAGGTGATCATGAAATCGGATGATGAAATTTGGGCCTAATTTAATGTGAAATTTTGTAATTTTTAGTAGAGTTGCTTAGAAAAGAGTATAAGTAGGGTTATATTTTCAAAAGGAGACACCAAATTTCACCGTCATCCGATTTCACGATCATCTGCGAAATTTATTGTTTTAAAGATCAATTTAATTGAATAGCAAGATATAATAACACAGTTATTTCTATTTATTATTTAATTGGAATTCAAGACGGGATTTAAAATATTAATTTTTATTGCAAATTGAGATTTTGAGAAATTTGAACAAGGCAAAAAAAATATAATAGAGTCTAGATTATGTCGTTATAGGAAAATAAATATTAAAAAATAAAGTTCAAGAATTTAACCATCAAAAAGAAATCATGTTTATGTCTGTTATTCAAAATTTTATATTAATAGATCCGGCGAAGAGGTACAAATTATTAACAATATATATATTGCAATTACGTATATTTAAATTGTGCATCAATTTTTTTAAAATTTTTATTTTATTTATATTTTCAGTATATTCTATAACACAGCATCCAATATCAGACTGTTTATATAATGTTGAATTGGGATAACACAACAATCAATAAAGCCAAATGAATTTAGCTGTGAACATGAAGGAAGAGCCTTTTATAAATGAAGTTTAAAATAATGACTTGGTGTATATGAGAATTAGAATGAATATCTAAGGAGATAAGACGGATAAATTTCACAATAATGAGACATAAATTTTGTTTTACAAGTCTAATAAGCTTAAACAAAAAAATATATAATAAATATGTGATAACCCCTTGATTGAAATGAAAAAATTAATAACAAGAAAAAAAAAAAGCATTAAATGCACTTTAAGAAAAAGCCTTGTATTTATAACCTATTCTCATCATATCTCGAGATTTGATTTTCTGCAATTCAAATCGCACCTCATAACAATACTAACACGTCGACCATACTGATGATATCCACATTTATAATTCTACTATGATATCACAATATGGATAAATAAGTATGTCAAACTACAATTATAGATATTCAATACAAATATTTACAAAGACTTTTAAGAATAATAGCTACGTAAGTATAGAATGCTACATGATAAGCTATCGCTGCACTTAAAATTCTGATATTTTGTTTAAAATTACTCCTGTATTACCAAAAATGCAGCTACAAAGTAAGGCTAGTCTATTAAACACTATATTGATTACTTGTTTGTCTTGAACTTAGAAGTTCGTAAACAGAATAAGTCTGACCAACTTGTATTTCAGATGGAAACAAGTATTTTGCAATTTTTAAAGAACTGCTCGAAGGCCAACAACCCAAATCCTCATCAATTATATAGTTGATTAGTTTATCATTTGTGGATATATATTCTAAAGATTCGGCCATCAGATAACGGGCCAAAAATCGCTTCAATGCAATAAATAACTCACAAGCAGAAATTTGATTCTTAAATTGCTTTTCAAAGGCAATAACTTCAAGGATCTGAATATTCATGTTACGCGATAATGGTTTCCTATACTTTGCGTCTATGTCGTTAAAACTAAATGCTTTCATACTTTCCGCCCTTTCATATAGGCTAATAAGGTGTTTGAGGCGTAAATCAGCACTAAACATTCCACAAAACTCTGCATTTTCTGTAAAAATTGACAAATTCATTTGTTGAGAAATATAACCCTTGATAGATATCTCACCATTCATTTCAAAGTTGACATTACATATTATCATTTCTAAGGCAGGGAGCATTCTAGATGCATTCTCAGACGAAAATAATTTATCAAGCACATGGTTATAAAGGTCTGAAGAGTTTATACTTGCAATTGGAAGTGGCTCTTGAGCAACAAATTTTTCGAAATTTGTTAAAATGTTAAAATCCCGCAAGAACATCTCTTCATAATAAGGGAACCGAAATGATGTGTTAAAAGTATTACTAATAAGGAATTTATTAAAAACCAGCTGATGTGCAAGTTCTTTTTCAATTTGATATAGATCAAATACTATGTCCTCTCCATAGCGGATCTCTAAATTCCGTTGGCTATATTGCAATATTTTGTCATTCCATTCGTAGTCGATAAAGTTGGTAGGCTGTGCGTGCTGAATCTGAACTGTTTGAAGATAATATTGTATTCCATCATCATTTTGGGCTGTAGATGTTGAAGGTATGTTTTCTACATTAGTTTCTAAAAATTTGAGCGAACGACACAAGCCAAAAGGAATAGCGATTGTTTCATCCAAGAACTGATTTTGCAGTTCAGTCAGATAAGAAATAATTGCGCAAAGGTAGATCCCAACATCTTTTTCTTCTGCCAAACCAAACATAACTGATGAGCTGTATGATATTTGGGGAATTGTCTCGAATTGTAGACATTGATATCTTTTTACATATGGTACCACCATATTCCATGACTCTGCAAATGCTTTAAAAGCAGAATTCAATGCTAAAGATATTTCTTGGAGCTCACCGTTGTTTGATTCTTGGCTTATAAAATTATCAAATGTCATTTCACGAGCTTCTTGCCTGGTAATTTGATACTCTAAACGTGTTTTAAGAATTTGGACAAACTTCAAAATTGGAAAAATGTTTTTTATGAGATGCAATTTCTTTTTGTATCGGAAAAAAACCCCCAAGAAAGGAAATTTAGCTTTGTTATTATTATCAATTAAATAGTAAGCACTTAAACTTTTAAAATCCACATCTTTGATCTTTCTCCAGAGCCTAAGCAGATTTTCATGATGGTATTTTTGGTCCTTTACTGACAAAATATCATCGATCTCTTCCTCAGTCAAACTTATTCTATCTTTCGACATTTTATTCCGGATATTTTGTGTCATAACTACTACATTAGGAATATCTATTTCTTTACTAAATTGAAATTCCCATTCTTCTCGTTTTTCTGGAGTATCCAATCGCCATTCATATGATGCCGGTTTCTTGATCATTGAGGAAATAACAGAGTGCAAAATTAGGGCCAATTGTTCATTGTTACAATTAAAAATCTCCTTAAGTATCTTCCAGTCATTGCGAATATGATTAAGGCAATATTTCATTGGGCATCCTACACTATTACCATTCTTTGCGAAAAACTTTGATGCAATGGATGATGGTACAGATGCACCAAGAAGTGTATGTACGAACAAATGTAAAATGCGGTAGGCTTGTGGTGTCATCATACGAACATTATGTGTTTTTTCATTTGAAATTCGTTTAACTATGTATCCAGGATCGTGCTTGATTGGTACGGATGTAATCTTTTTTGCGTCCAAACGTGTATAATCACCTTCAATTGAACCATAGCCAATCACTTTCTTACACTTCAGGCATTTACCTGAAATACTAAGAGTAAATGAGAGCATTAGATAATTTAATTAGTATTATTGTTTTTTAAAGAATATAAAATATTTTCCTGTTCTATATAATTAATTATACCTAATAGAATTTCTTTCTCCAGGTTTTGCAAAGTCTCCACAATCAAGAACGATAAACTTTTCACCGCATATGCATCGATACCTTTTGAATCAAACAGTTCAACATATTCGTTATACTACATGTAAAAAAATGCTAGGGCTTAACAATATTTAACATATTACCTGGTAACACCGCTTTCCGCACCGTTATCATCTCTTTTGAGAAGAATAAATGATAGTTTATAGCTGTATCTCGAAAAAATATAATAAAAGAAACATTATACGAAATTTTGCAGACTTTATCTAATTCTGAGATTTTATAATTTAAATAATTTCATATATATCCTATTATTATATAGAATTAGTATATGAAATTATTTCAAAAAATCGAATACTTCAAAATTTAGTAAAATTCTGCAAATTTCTATAAAGATTTTCTGTAAACCAGTACCTGAAAGAAGCAACTGCATTCATAACAACACCTTCTACGTCTGAGGGACATGTCAGAATAAAGTCATTTTGACAAACTTGTAACTGATGAAGATAAGCTGCAAGTGGACTTGTATCATTCTGAATGGAAGAATGCAGTATTATTAAATGCACAATGACTGATTTCATCAGAAATTCGTCAATTGTATTGTCTTCGGGGCTGACTTCATCTTCTTCAAGTAGTTGAATTAAAGAATTAGAATTTGATAGCAGCTTTTTAAGCATATTTTTATATATTGGCGAAACATTCATGGCTTCTATTTCCGTAGTCAAGCAATTAACTATTCTCTTTTCATTGTCTGTCCATTTGCGTGAAGCCCTTATATAATGTAGACGGACGACAATTACTCCAGCAAATGTAACGAGATCATTTTTTTGCAATAATTTATTATTTGGCCAACCAAAACCCCAATCAAGAATCTTATATATCATATTCGGCATTTTTGATCTCTCCATTTCCAGATATGATGCAAAATTCATGTTAGTGTCAGCTTCATAAATGTTATAAATGTGATAATAGTAATCCTCTGCGTATTTATAGTCTTGATGCAACCAATATGGGTTGAAAGAAAGTCGATTAACCTTATCGCCCCAGGATATTTCTTTAAGCCAGGGGAATGGTTGCTCTTGTGATTCACATAGGTCCTTGATATCTTGCATTGAAAAATCACAGGAACGAAGGTATTTTAGAAAATATATTTTAAGAGAATGAATTCTCGAACATTTTAACTTCATGAGATCATTAATGTCACGTATAATTTCACTTGTGCAAGTAAAAGAGGGCACTTTAGCTTTGAAAGTAGATTTTTTGTTGCGAAAATTTCGTACATATTCTTTCAGTGTAATTTTGTTTTCATCGCAAAAGGTGCGTACATATTCCTTTAGAAATGCAATAGCGGATATAATTTGTAATGGTTCTACAATAGTGATAGACAACGAATTAACAGCGTTGGAAAAATTATGATGCAGTTCATCTAGCTTATGATCAACAAAGAATGTTTTTTGGATGATATCACAAGACAATGCGGCTATTTTCGAGTCTAAATCATTTTCTCTTAATAGATCATTGATAATCTTCAGATCCAGTGAACTTTCAAAAACTATCTGTGGAGTTTTGATCAAGTCAAAAAATGCATTTCTATGCTCTTCTTCTTGATATTTTTCATTTTCTGTGAAGAAAATATACCTAATGATAGGACTTGCAAAAACAAAAGGCCTATTTTCAAAAAGTAGTTTATAAAAAAGTTGGCGAATCGGAAATGTGGGTGCCATAATACCAAGACAACGACTTATGAACAGCATTTGCACAAATTTTAGTTCCTTTGATTCAAGACTTTTCAAAATCTCAATGACAAATTGTTCAGATAACATGTTTTCTGTATCACGTCTTAAAATTGACCTAACAGTCCTTCTAAAAGATGATGGAACAGTTATTGCATCTAAATTTATAAGGTCGTTGCAAATACACAGCAATTGAAATGATGGAAGGTTAGCCAATCCAGGTATAGTAGTACTAATGAATAAGAGCTCATCAACTTCGTGTTGCCATCGTTCTAAATCATTTCTTACATTGGCGTCTAAAAGAATATCCCAGTCTAAAATATACCGTTCGATTTTTTTGGGATTTTCTTTAATATTTTTATTGTTTTCCTCCTGGTGTTTTGTTACGATAAAGCTGAATATTTTCTTATATTTAGTGTAGATATTATTCATTATTGTGTGTGGAAAAATATTTGATGCTTTGTACGAAAATTTTAATATTTCTTCTTGGAGGTATTGTTCAATTACTACATTATTAAATATTTTTTTGTCATTAACCGGAAAATTGAAAGCAAGGGCCTGTTTAAACTGCATTCCAGCACGTTTTATAAATTCATCGGCTTTATTTTCCCAAGCGGTACTATTATTCTCCACTAACGATTCCAAAAATGAGTCTGCCAATATATGCAGATTGCCAGGCAGCGCTGTATCTTCATAAAAGTTATTAAAAGAAGCATATGAATTAAAATATACTTCTTCGCTTTGCTTAAATGATATAAGCCACTCAGACTTAAGCTTGTTTTCCTTCATTGGTAATCGCTTTTCTAATTTCTTAACTAACTTTTCTAAGTATTCTTTCATTTTATTTTCTGCAAAAGAAATAATTTCTTTTTCATTTTCTTTTTCAAGGTACTGAGTTTTTCTCTGCACAAAATTCTCAAGTTCTTTTCGATATTGCTGTACGAGATCCTTTGGAATATCCCTGACTATCTCATTAAAGTCACACCATAGCAGTTGAGTCGGTTCGTTGAGTAACATTGCAAGATCAGTTTTTAAAAGTGGGAACTCTATACTAGATATATATTCATCAAATTGTTTCTGAAGGTTTTGCACTTCTATAATTAGTTTTGTGAATTTCGTTTTGAGATCACTTGTTATTAAGCAGGCTGATTTGCTATAAATTGCATAAATTTCATTCACTACTTTGTCAGAAAAACTTTCCAATTTCAACATTTCTTTAAACTTTTCTAATTCTTTGCATAAACATGCACTAATGCCTTCATAGTCACATCCTTCTGCTTTATATTGAAATTTCATTTCGTTAATAAGTGCACGAAAATCATTCAATGCATTTTTGGCTAACGTCTTAGCGCGAATATATTGCATTCTCTCAAAAATAGAAGTAATTGCATAATTTTCCGAGCTAGTGAGTGTCTTGCACAGTAATTCAGTAAACTCAGCAATATCACGGCCAGTCCATGGTTTCTCTATTAATGTTAAAAATCAGAAAGAATTATTGTATAAAAAAAAAAAATTAATAAAATTTCCTACCGGCACTATGTTTTGGTTTATTAATACTCAATTGTTCAGAAATTTTTTTGCGCATATCTCTAAATGTTTGCTTCCAATTATCATTGAAGTCCTCAAAGAGTAATCTTTCGCGGGCTTGCATTAGGCCATTTGCCGGAAAAAGCCATATCTAAAGGTTAAAATGACAATATATAACATCGTACGCAGTGCATTTATTTTGATACCGTACATATTTAATAATTTCAAGTCCATGAATTAAATTATAGATATAATTTCTTACATCAATACTTTCAAAACAATCATTCAACAGTTCACGAATGCTGTTGTGTTCTTTGTCTTTCTCTCTATTAACAGCTTGTGGCTCTAACAGTAACTTTTTAACGTCATCTGGTGTATTGTTATTATTCCAAGAACTGAAAATAATATGGAGATGACCATATGGTTTTGTATTTTGGTGCTACACGTAATATAACAAATGTAAACTTTAGTGGCATTACAGAGTAGTAAATGAATTAAATTTTATAACCTACTTGATCCTGAGTGCCTCGTGTGATTCGTTTCGCCGAAGTTGTTATTGCACCCAGATTATTAAGTATTGTATTTAATTGAAGCATTCCAGGCCACCAGAAAATTACAATTTTCGAAGTTACAAGGATTGGAGAGAAAAGATAAATATCAAACTCATCGCCCTTATCTAATAAACATTTAAAAAGCTTTGTTATGTTCTTAAAATGCCTAGTCAAGTTGAGATACAATTAGCTTACTGCCTTGTCCTTCTGTATCGATAAATCCAACTAAAATATTGCTGTCAATTTCTGGATTATCGTTTAACTTTGAAAATTCTCTAAGTGGCAAGAATGTTTCGGAAATATCAACTCCTGTTGTAACTGTCTCTAGAGCAGAAGAGGACTTGAAAATCTCATTATCATGATCATCCACACCAGCTATGATATTCATGAACGTCGATTTTCCCGTTCTTGAAATTTGATATAACTATTAGAAGGCGCACTGAAATTTTTAACTGACAATAAATTATTACCTTGCCGGGCCAAAAATTGAGATAAGATTTACAGTTTCATTCTTAGTAGAAAGTAAGTCGGTGGCATTCTTTTCAACTTTAATACAGATATCGGATTTTGCGACTTCATTAATATCATCATCTTGACTTTTGTTGTACTCATCACTGATCACTATCCATTTTAAAGAATTCATATTTAGAACTTTGAAAGTACTAGTTTTTGACATTGAATATTTATATTGATATCTGGTTAATTATTTCCCTGAGCGTAGAATTATACTTCCAGTGCAGTCAGTCATCAGGGACAGGAAGTTATTTGAGTTAGTTTTATGAAACAAAAGCACACTAAATCACATAATTTTACCTTCTTTATATTACGTTACTCTTAGCGTAAGCATTTGAGTGTTACCAAATTAAATAAAGTAATTGGCCATATCAAATCTCAGTTCCAGATTTTAATTTTATATATTTAACAGTATGTTGAAACGTGAAATTAATTAGTGTTCTTAATAGTATGCTAGGATGCAAAATAAATTAAATGAGTGTCAGCCATTAAGTCTGAAAATAGATACTAAAAAACTATAAATAATATTATTCTATAGTATTTAGACTTCCTAGTTTCATTTTGCCGACACTCAAATAGTCTTTTTAAGATGTATTCTATATAGTATTTAGACTTCCTAGTTTCATTTTGCCGACACCCAAATAGTCTTTTTAATAGTATGATGAGATGTAAAATACTGTTAAGTTGATGATGCAACTATAAACAATCAAAGCATTTCTTAATTGTATGATTCAAAACTATTCGATACGTACGCAAGTATCTGGCAGATTTTTGTCTCGAAATCAGCACGAGATTGAATATATGACACGCCTAATTGTGGTCACACTGTTCGTGATTGATCGAAGAGATTAAGTATTAAGTAAATTTTCGTATCTACGTAATGAGGTAGTTAAAAAGTCAAAAAGTATTGTTAGAAGTTAATTATGAGGTAATAGATCAGAGTATATATGTAATTGATGACGTATGTGGAGAAAAAAATAACATTGTTTCTTCTGTGAACCGTCATTCGTTCCGGGTATATTGATCACACCGCAAAGATGAAAATTTCGGAGTGACCTGTCGAAACAACAATCATACAAACGTAAGGTGCCCTGTTGAATGGCATTCATACTGAGGACCTATCGGGACGAAATCATAATAGTAATACAGCAAAAAAATAATAATAAATGATACAATTTACTCTAGTTATAATGAAGTCTCCGGGCTGAGAAAGAAATCTTCTCTATTGCTTATATCGAGGGAATACTATATAATTCCTGAATAATGAGGGTGAGTGGTTGTTCGATATACAGGATAAAACTGCATATGTTTTCATAGTATGATATCTAGTAATGAGAGACAAAATAAGTTACAAATTACACTGGTATGTTTTTAAATAGTAAAATTTCTTTGATATAATGCCATTTTTATTTAGTGCGTCCACTATATTAGAAACTCCTTTTTTAACATATAACCTACATAAGCCTTGCCATTTTGTCATATAAAATGAGTCTCTACATTGTGAGACCGGAAGCGTGACCTGATAGCAGGCACGTACCCGCGTAATTTGGGAATTCCAAATTTAGGATTACTGGGCGAATTCTGCGAATTTGAAGAATAAGATATATAGGAGGAAAGTGCGTATAGTATATAATGATTATGAGGGATAAAGTGATTACATGAGATATGATGATTATATTAGTTATAGTGCGGATAAAAGTAGCCAATTTCATAATTATAAATAAAGGTCATTCTGGGCCTTCGGGAAGAGCAATTCCCGCTTTACTGAAACAATAAAATATTAAGTCATAAATATAATTCGTTCATTTAACCACTCGTCAAATCTAGCACGCCACTTTCGACCCAAATCCGGTTGCTGCGAAACGATCGACGACTAGCTTTGAGCTAACAACAAGTGGTGTCATTCTGTGCATTTCCATACCAACCCGTACAACATACCGTTCACTTTTTTTCATAGGTTTCCTATTTATGATTTGATGAAAGTGTGTAATTTTGGAAAGAGTTTGATTAAGTTTAATGTCTCATCAATTGTAATTTCAAGACCAATGCAATGTGAAAAATCATATGTAAAAAATTGTTAAACATGTATTTAAGAAAATGAACACTTTATGGTAAAGTATATAATAATGGGACTAAGCTGAGGCATGCATTTAGAGAGGTTTTCCATAGAACACAGTATGCATTTGGAGAAATTACGCCTAGAAAGTTCCAGTCTATTATCATAAACTTCTAATATGGGCTGCCGTCAATAGAAATCAGATCTAAAAATCAATGCCTTAAGTTTCACAGCTTATATCTCGATGTATTTTGAAGCTATCTTGATAATTTAATATCAAAAGAAAGCTTAGATCGTAAGCTTTCTTTGAATATTAAAACATCGACATAGCTTTAAAATTCAATGAGATATGAGCTGTGAAACTTAAGGCATTGATTTTTTTCAAACGTAGATCTGTTTGATTTCTATTGACGGCAGCCCATATAATTAATATTTTCCCGAATTTTCAACGATTTTCTTAAAATTAGAATAGTGAACATGGCTCGAGTCGAGCTGCATTCACCCCTAACAACAATAACTTTCACTAACATACCTTTGTTTAAAAAGAAAAAATACATTTGATAGGACAACTACTTTCTAATTTTTGTAATAATTTAATACTTGTTGAATCCTTTATGATTTTACTAATTAAATTTACATACAATATTTCCTGTTACCGTTAGGGATGGGTTCGGTCGGTTACGGTCGGTTATCGGTCGGCTATTACCTGCTAGCCGGTCATAGTCGACTAAGCCGCAGCTTAGTCGTCGGCTAAATAGTCGGTTATAGTCGATAAATTATTTAATCAATCATTTAATCAAATATCCAAATAGTCAACAAATATTATATATTAGTTTATATTTTTGCTATAGCGATAGGAGGCTATTTGGACTCATCAAGCGTGTCGATCGTAGGGTTGTTAACTTACATGTAAATTTACTGTATGTAAATTTATTGTAACTGACGTAAATTACCTTGTAAGTTATGTAAGTTACGTACGTATGAAATTTTAATACTTGTAATAAAGAAAACAGAAATTACGTATAAATGACGTAAATTACTTGTTATCAGTTATATAAATTTCACTTAATGCCAGTAAAATTATCACATGATTCGACCAGCTTTAGTACATAAATTGTAACTTACACATGGGCCGTGTAAGTTACAGTAAATTACGGTGTAACTTACATGTAAATTATGTTGTCAGGTAAGTTTTAACAACCCTAGTCTCATGCCGATCTTTGTCAACACAATCTAGTTCTGGTCAAATTTGCAGATCATTAGGCCTGAAAAATCCAGAACTTTCCAGTCAAATGATCTGCAAATTTGCCCAGAATTAGATTGTTTTGACAAAGATCGACACGTAAAAGTCAATCATTAAAATTGCAGATCATTTGACCAGATTAAAATTGGTTGTTCTAGATCTGGCCAAATGATAAGCAAATTTGACCAGAATTATGAATGATTGGTCCTCTATTTATTAGACAATGTAGATCCGCCAATGTGTTTTCATGTCGAATACAGTATAATATATACAATTATTTTGTAATTTATTAAGATATAGACCGCGGCTAGCCGGCTATGCCGATAATAGCTAGCCGATAGCCGACCGTAGCTAGCCGAATCCATCCCTACTCCAAACACCTATACCAAGAACAGTCATTTCTACCGCGAAAAGCAAGTCATATTTGCAACCCAATTCTCTCTCTCAGAAATCTGATATGTTTAAAATAAGCACTAAATTCTA
This sequence comes from Dentiscutata erythropus, assembly GCA_910591965.1. Taxonomy (NCBI): domain Eukaryota; kingdom Fungi; phylum Glomeromycota; class Glomeromycetes; order Diversisporales; family Gigasporaceae; genus Dentiscutata; species Dentiscutata erythropus. The sequence continues at coordinate 23,939 of CAJVPY010000079.1, read as the reverse complement.
TTATATTGACGGCCTGCCTACATTATGCAGGAGAAAACTACTATTCAGGGTTAATTCCCAATTTAGCGACCTCTAGAATTAGAAATTTTGCGCTACATAAAAACAGGTAATGACGTGTCATGAAAAAATGTTGTTTGTTTCAACGCCAATCAGCTTTAAGATTTTTATTCTTCAGTAAAACCATCCACTCACATAACCTATCGTTTATTGATGGGACTAACACAATAGTCAGCTTTAATATTTGCCTTCGATTTATTCTTCAGTAAAACCATTCATCACGTTTCTGGTATTCTCTGCGAACGAAGTTGTCTATGAAGTAATTGTTGGTGAGTTGATACTACTAATTAAAATATTAATAAAAAATCATGTATCTAGATAAATCGCAATAAACGCAATTTAAATTTTAAGGCGGTTTGTTGATAGTATAGGGAATAGTTTATGTGTTCTCGCCTGATTTCGTTCCATCATATGATATTATGTACTACAAATCTCAGAATAACACGAATAGCAAATCCGGTATACTCAGTACTGTAGCAGTATGCTAAGCACAGCACACTAATACAGTCATACCTGAGTTATATCACCCTTTTTTCCAGAGCGTTTTTGGAGGGTGGAGATATAACTCAATATACAAACCATATAAAAAAAGGAATTTTATTCTGCTAAAAAGCGGGGATATAACTAAGGTATGACTGTATGTGAAATCATAGATTTTTAACGCCCAATCAAAATGCAAAATTTTGCGAACTCGCCGTTCTAGATGGCAGGAAACCATGAATTCCGTGATGCAAGCATTACTACGTTCCTGGTAGATTGCTGATAGATGGCTCCGTTTTGTACAATATAAAAGGAAATATGGCGGATCATTGGTAAAGGAGAATAAAAAGAAGATCTACATCAACCATTAAGCTTAAAGGAAATATGGCGGATCATGGGTAAATGGGAATCCAATAAAAAGAAGATCTGCTCAAACTTTAAACATAAAGGAAATATTGCGGATCATGAATAAATGAGAATCCAATAAGAAAGAAGATCTGTATCAAACCTTAAACTTAAACGGAAACGATCTACTGTATGCTGGCAAAAATTGGAGTAAGCATAGTGTAGTACAAGCACTTACATATGCCATTATTGTGCCTTATAAATTGCCTTTATGGCTATCTGAACAAATTTTAACTTTGACGGAAATTATATCATACAATGGCAGTACGTATTTCACCGACCGCATGGGATATTGAAGATAAATCATCATTTATTAACATAGATTCAAGTGGACTTGAAGTGAGCTATATGGGTAAGATAAAAAATGAACAATAGGTTTATAAATGAAATATCTCGATTTAATAGGTGTTAATAGTTAAAAAATGCTAATTTATTAAAAAAACTTTTGAATTAAAGAACCTGATGATTTTAAAGCTATTACGGTTCATGCAAATCATCCAATTTCTTCGCTATGTGGGATATTTTATTTTGAAATTGAAATTATAAATTCAGGAAAAAACGGGTAAAATAAATTAGTATTTCATACAGTATCATATACTGCTCTTTTAGTGCCGTTTTTTTTTATATATTCATTAACTCTAATTATTAATAGAATGATTGGCATCGGATATTGTACAAAGCAAAATGATAAGAAAACAGACGATTCAAATATAAAATCAGATTATATAAATAACATGCTCATGCCTGGTAATAGCAGATTTTAATTTATTATTTTTTTCGTAATTATTAAATTAACATTTATATCATAATATCACTTAGGGGAGAAATATGAATCGTGGGGATGTGGTTATCATGGTGACGATGGATATTCATTTTGTGCAAAAAGTGGCAAAAAATATGCATCATCATATGCTACTGGTGATATTATCGGGTGCTATATAAATTTCGTAAATAAGATGGTTTTTTATACTAAAAACGGAATCAACTTAGGTAAGTAACGCTTTAGGGCAAAATTTATATTTACAAAGCATATTAGATAGAAAGGAGTTTACTAAAACGCACCTATGGTGTTTTACACCTATGCATATGTTTTCTCAAAAACTTGCTAATTAATCGGTATGAAGTATTCTAAGTAAAAATCTATGCTCTAAAAACTCTTCCCAAGCGCTAAAATGAAAAAAATTTGTATTAAAAATTTATATACAAACTTATAATAACTTTGAAGATATATAATAAATGTAAAACATCATAGGTGTGTTTATAATAATTGAAATAGAAAATTAATAATTATTATATATTTTAAGGAATCGCGTGCCATTTGCCTAACGATTTGAAAGACAGCATGTATCCTTGTGTTGGATTTAGGTCACAAGGCGGGTCTGTAAAAGCGAATTTTGGCAATAAACAATTCAAATATTATGGTAAATTTATTTGAAAGGTTGTCTTTTTGATTTATTTCAGATTCACCTTATCAGTGTATTTATTTCAATTAATAGCAATGACCAATGAAGATATTAATGACAAACTAAACAATCCATTATCATTGAAATATCAAGAAAAAATCTATTTTATCATGAGTGGATATGAAAATATGCTTGTCAGTTTGGCAGGAGAATTAACAAAATCATTAGAAAAGGAGCCAAATAATACATTGGAATTAGGTTATAGAGGGAAAATATATTTTATTATGGGAGAACATGATAAAGCATTTGAAGATTTAACTAAATTAAAAGAAATTGAACCAAATAATGTAATGGCACTAAGATATAGAGGAGAAATTAATTTTATAAAGGAAAGGTATGATGAATCAGTCGCTGATTTAGATGAATTACTAAAAATTAAACCAAATGATACATGGGCAATGGAGGCCGTAAGATAGCTAATAGGTTAGTATAATATGCCCGCACTCGGATAATGTGTACCAGGTTGGTCCTAAACTACGAATCAGATTTCAAAATTAGGTGTAAGGTTACACGATCAGGAAGATTCAAAACAATCGTCGTTCTGTCAAAATCGCTCGTAGCTCAAATATTAGCATAAGAAACCACCTTTGGTGTTCTAGCAAAAAGTTTTTGTTGGGCAAATTTACTATATAAATACCCTCTTCTAATTCTTAACCTTGACCCTAACCCTAATCTTAACGAATTTTAAGAACTTTGTTTACGCCACCAACCTGGTACACATTATCTAAGTGCAATATTCCCTAAAAAAGCTTAATTTTAAAATTAATAATTAAATAACATTTCAACTATCTATTCAAAAACAGCCAGTAAGTATATTGTCTGAAATTTTTGCATAAATGATCACTCGTTTTTATCGAAGGTATCTTAACAATCCCTAATAAAATTTGATGACTTTTTTTATTTGAGCTCTAATAAATCATGAATTCAAATAAAAAAAGTTTGTCAAATTTTATTTAGTTACAGTGCGCGACACTTAAAGGCTACATTTGTCCCATTTTTAAAATTTAAAATTTTAACACTTTAATTTATTTAAAATGTTGATTTTTGATGTTTTTAAAGTTACTTAATTTTGATTGGTCAAATTTCTTGAATTTTGATTGGTTAAAATTTTTTTAAAATTTTTATCATATAAATTTAAGCTAATTTAATTGGTTATTTTTTTCAATGTGACCCATTTTTAACTTTTTTCATATGTGATCATATAAAAATACTATATTTTTAAAGCTATATATTTTAAAAAATTATTATAATTTTTTAAAAAATAAGCCACTAAGTTGTAGCAAATTGATTAAGTTACAAAATAGTGTCTTCCTTTTAAAATTATCCTTTTTAGATCAAAAGTTATTGGCTTTTAAAGTTTGTGTAGTCTTTAAGTGTCGCGCACTGTATCAAAAATTTTTACCGTTTATTAACATAAGCAGCAAAAGTTTCATGAATTCGATCGAATGTATCTTGCAACCACCTGATGAAATTTGATAAACTTTTTAATTGAATTCTGTTAATATATAAAATTCAATTGAAAATGTTCATTGAATTTCATCAGGTGGTTATCGAGATATCTTCGATAAAAGTTTTAGAAATTATTTTTAACCATATATCAAAACGTATGTTGTGGGATTTTTCGAGACTCTGATCGAAGATCTCTTGATAACTCCTGATGAAATTCGACGAGTTTCCTTTATTTAAATTCTATGGATTCTTAGACTTAACTAAAAAAGTTTACAAGTGGTCATCGAGATGTTTTCAAAGTTTTAAAAATGAGTAATCTAGGTGGGCATGTAAATAAAAAAAGATATCAGTTCCTTTATTTTAAGGGTAAATTTTGTATATAAAGGTTCTACCACAAAATCTCGAAAGTTATTTACCCGAAAGAACATAATACCGATTAAATTGATCAGCATTATAACTAATACCGGCTAACTTGCTGGTATTAGATTTTTCCATCTTTCAGAATTTTGTGGTAAAACCGCGTATAATTATTTAATATAGCAGGGGTGGATATTCTTATTTTTCGCATGCCAAATCTCACTAGCCAAACTTGTGTAACGATCGAATGTAACCAAAAGGATACTTGTCTTAGTAAAAATTTTGAGATATCATAAAAAATCAAAGAAAAAAAAATTAATTTGTAAATACGTATCTCGAAATTTATTAAAACAATTACCTTTTAGCTTCTAACCAATCACAATCGAGATGCGATATGCTAGATCATGGGATGAGGCATACATTTTTTCCTAATTTTAATATAAACAAGTATGTTAGACTCGTCGTTTAACGACGGGCTATACAGGAAAAATGTATGTAAATATGTACGCAAATATGATTCAATTATTTTAATATATAGAGATTAACCGAGTTACACATATAACCAAAATACTGTAGCGCGTAAGTAAAGCAATGAAATTTCTTATAGTTAATCAGAAAATTACGAACAATTTAACCAAACCACATGTGTGACATAATAGCCAGTAAGTACATTAATGGGCGGTAAATCAGATCACAATAGTTCTAATACAGTAATTCAAATAAAATTAATCAAACTACATGTCTTCACAGTAGAAAGTAAGTACTAAAGTACAATAATAGAAATTTTCGAATCATCAGAATTCTCTAACATAATTCTGATGCAAATTATCCAAACCACATATTTCATTACAATAGCGAGTAAGTACTATAACAGAATTTTAGCAGAAAGTCAAAATCTTCATAATTCAAATATAAAAACGACAATTAACCAACCCACTTTTGTCGCTACAATAGAGTGTAAGTACAGTAACAGAGTTTTTATAGCAAGCTGAACTATCTAAACCTAATATAATAATTTTAATATGTATTATCAAACTACATCGTATACTGTATTATTGTAATAGTTTGTAAGTACAATAACAAATTTTGCAGTAATCAGATTCTAACATAAATTAACCAAACTACATAATGCCACTATAGAGCGTAAGTGCAATACTGTAACAGAATTTTTCACTGTAAATTATAATCACTACACAAATTAACCAAACTACATATTCATTTATATTCATTGCAAATAGCAAGTACAGTAACAATATTTTAAGTATATCAGAAATTATGCAATAATTTTAGCACAAGCTAACAAAATTCATACGTGTTGTTACGATAGTTTGTAAGTAGTAATAGGATCCTACATATATTACTATAATACAAATATAATAATGATACAATCATTCTATATTATGAAAGTTTGTAAGTACAAGAACCAGAATTTTTTACAGTAAACATGAAGTTTAATAAATTATTTCTGATACAAAATTAACAAAAATTAAATGATATCACAATAGCCAGTAAGTATAGTAGCTGAATTTTTTTACGCAAATCAGAATTTGATAAATCTAATACAACATTTTTAATGATATGAACCACATTATAATAGAGTGTAAGTTTTAAAATAGAATTTTTTATAATAAATCAATAATTTAAATACAACAATTCTATTAAAATTAATAAATCATATATCACTATAGTCTGTAAGTAAAATAATAGAGCTTTTAATAGATTAAAAATCGATAAAATTAACAAAACCAAACTACATATATTACTAAAATAGTTTGTAAGTACAATGCATAAGTTTTTTTTTTTACAGTAGATCAAAAATTACAATGCAATAAACTAAACCCATATGTTATTATAGAAGGTAAGAGCAATAACAGAATTTTTTACAGTAAATCAAATTGTGGCCATTATACAAAATTTTAATAAAACCGCGTATATAATATAGGAAGTAAGTACGATAAAAGTAAATTAGAAATCATTATAATTATAATGCGATAAATTTAACCAAACTACATAATTTAACTATAGAAAGTAAGTGCAATAACAAAATTTTACAATAAATCAGAAATCATAATACAAACCAACTAAACTGCACAATAGGCGGTAAGAAAATAATAATTCCAATACAATCAAAACCAATAATTAAAATAAAATTAATAAATCTCATATGCAACTATAGTGAGTAAGTAAATTACAGAATATTTTATACTACTTAAATAAAGTAAAATTGCAATACAAATTAAAAAAACCACATAATGCACTGTAGTAAGTATGTACAGTAACAGAATTTTTTAAATAAATCAAAAATTAATAATGCCAATGCAACATTCCCAATGGATACTATAGGAAGTAAGTACAATAATGGAATCTTTGACAATAAATCAGGAATCATAATAATTCTAACAAAGCTACCAAACTACATAATGTTATTAAAGCAAGTAAGTACAATAACTGAATTTTTTGCAGTGAATTAAAAGTCACAATATAATAATGATAATTCCAATACAAATTAACAAACCATATATTTCACTACAATAGCGAGTAAGTACAGTTGTATGATTTTACAGTAAATCAAAATCTACGATAATCATAATACAATGATATTATTTTCAATACAAAATATTAAAGACCGTAAGTACATTAACAGAATTTTTGCATAATCAAATGTAACGATAATTACAATAAGGCCCTATAAAAAGTTTATTCTTATTCAAAAATATTTGGAATAGAGTCGCTATAGGTATAAAAGTAGGACAAAATCAATATATGGGTTAGTGTTTCGGGTGAATCCAAATTATTTTGCCCAGACGAAATTATTTTACGCTGCAAAATGTTCTCTGACTTCAAAAGTGCAGTTTAACCGAAATTATTTCTTATTGGCGAAATATTTTGGATTTTAGAAATTAATTTAGCCCGAAATGGTCTTTGCCTAGAAAATCACGTTATGGGTCATATGTGGTCTTTGCCTTGAAAATGACCTTACGGTACATGATGCCGTAAGGTCATTTTCAAGGCAAAGACCCCATATGTTCTAAAGCGTAATTTTCAAGGCAAAAACCCTATATCCTTTTTATTAAACTGTACGCATTTTATTCCGTTTTATACCTATAATGACCTCATTCTGAACATTTTTTGAATGATATCGACAAAGTTACACAAAACCAGACTTTTTTATATTGCAATATTTATAATACAAATTAACCAAATCACACATGTCGCTATAGCGAGTAAGTACAGTAAATCAAAAATAACGATAATTGCAGTATAATTAATATAATTGCCTCTGAATTATTATTATATTTTAACTTATGATAGACGGTATTTATTGATTATTTTTAAATACCAGCTCTTAATGAATATTATTGTACGTATATTAATGCCTATTATAATTTGGTTCAATAATTTAAGATTTAGAGAAGAGTTTCATAACTGGACAAGTGGCAATCAAGATATTGACAAATTTATTCAACAAACTCAACTCAATGCAAAGATATTTAAAGATATTATTGAATGGATACCTTTCAGTAAATTCGTCGGAGTAAAATATCTTGTTAAGGGGAGTTTTTGCACAATTTTTAAAGCAGTATGGATTGATGGATATATTGCGGATTTGAAAAATGAATGGGAAAGAGAGTCACAACTAAATGTTTATTTAAAAAGTTTTGATAATTCAAAAGATATAAAGCATGAATTTTTGAAAGAGGTATGTATTATATAATATATTATTGCTAAAATATTGTAGCTTATTTATTCCAATTATATTTTAGGTTGAATTATCAACTGGAGTTTATGGAATAACTAAGAACCCAAAAAATGATAATTATATGATAGTTGTGGAGCAAAGAAATATTAAAGAAATTTTAAATAGCAAATCTAGTGACTTAGATAGTATTTCTAAAACGGTACAACTTGACTATCAGACACAAAATGAAGATTCAGGTAAGAATGTTCTTTCAAAACATTAGCCTTAGATAGTGATGGGCACCGCGCAGAATATATTGTATAATTCGGCAGTGTCAAAAATCTGGCTGTATTCCAAAATATTCCGAGGTTGAGGCAAAAATTTGACCATTTCCGAAAATTCCGAAGAGTTGTTATTTAGCGCATATGCGTAGTAACGCACCACTTGATCGACCAATCAGAATATAAAATCAGGTGTAACGTGAAATCGAAAAAAATAGCGATGTTTTAAAAGAATTGCTTGTAGCTCATAATTTTCTTATGAAACCCTCTTCGTGCTTTAACAAAAAAAAATTCTTTGCAAAATTTTGGGTTAGAACCTTTTGCCAAAGCACTCTACCCTAACCATAAATTAACCCTCACCCTAATCCTAAACTAACGAATTAATTTATTGATTTGATTTCATGTTACACCTGATCTTATGAGCGCATATGCGCAAAATAATGTAATTAAATTCCGAAATATAACAAAAAACTAATATCGCGTGAGATTTTTAGAAAACAGCGATTGCTCATCACTTGCCTTAGATCATATGGTATAGCGGTGGTTTAAGAATTGACTTTATCAAAACTTGTCCTAAATCCCATCTATTTGTATTGATTTTTAATCAATCTCACTAAAAATATTATGCATCCGCCTTGTCAAAAGTCAAGTTAGATTTACTAAATATAAAAAAAGCGGATTAACCAAATCAATTTCTTAATCTATTTTTAGCAAGTAAACCTATTTCTAATATATTAGAAGAATCAGAAAGAAAAGATAGCGAACTTGTTCATTATTCCAGAAAGGAAAAGGCCAAAGAAGAAAAGGGGGAAGAAAAAATCAATAGCCTAGAAAAAATTATATCTAAGATGCAAAAAGAGCTAGAAAAAAAAGATAAAGAGTTCACTCGTTATTCTGAAAGAGTAGATCAGCACGAAGAAAAAATTGATAATATAAAAAAAACTATTTCTAATATGCGAGATGAGCAAGAAACGAAAGATAATAATTTGGTTGGTTATCAAATGAAATTAGTTCAAGTGGAATCTCAGCTAAGCGAAACTAAAAAGAAACTTGAAAGAGAAAAAAAGATTAGAGAAATATTAAATAGTTTTTATGATGAACTAATTCAAACTTGTGTTGAAAAGGCACTCTTAAAAAAAGAAATAGAAATATTAGAGAAAGAATCGAAAGAACTTGAACATAAGCAGGACAAAGATGATGACAGAATTAAAATTTTATCTGATGTTGAACAATTAAAGAATCTTTTAAATGGTAAACAATCAAAAGAAAAATTGATCAGAGACAAAATAGATTTGGTACAAATAGATACTGATGAAGTATCGAATGAATTTTATGAAATTCGTTCTAATAATATTTAATTTTTAGATATTATATTCCAAATTTTTTATTTTTGCTAGTTTTGCTTTCTCATGCAAAAAATTTGTTGTAACTATGTATCTGCCACTTGTGCTGGCAGTTCTTAAAGATTTTTATTATATGTAATATCTTGCTTTCTTTCATTTATGATAGTTGGTATGACTTAAAATTTCACGTCAAATTGATACAAATCAATTTTCAAAAATAACAATAGCCAACCTGATATATTCTTTTGAAGTTATTCATTATCCTTAATTTTCTGTTATTTTTATTATTTTTATTATTTATTTATATATAAAATATGAAATGTTTCCACTTCGAAACAAGAATAACAGTTGTAATTCAATGAATTGATTAATATTTGATCGAACATTTACAGAAAATGAAAAGTCAAGATTACTTACTAACTCTTTCTATACCTAGACCGAAGCTTTCCGATATTAGGATTGAGTCGTTAGGGTGTGCAATACTATAATATATAGATATATAGTTAAAGTGTTAAAGTAATATATAGGGTCTTTGCCTTGAAAATCGAGTTACGGAACATAGTAAATCATATGTCCCATACTTGATTTTCAAGGCAAAGACCCCATATGTCGATCATTATTAGCGGATTTTTTTAATGTCTAAATAAATTTTTGATCTGAGCTATATATTAAAATTACTGATCTGATTTAAATAAATTTTTGACCTGAGTTAAATATTAATTATTTGAATTTTAATTATCTTCATAATAGTCGTATATATATTTATTTACAAAGTTACATTTTTAACCTGCAAATAAAAGCATTCTCTTTAATCTAATAGAGCCATTTTCTTTTTAAAATTGTTAATTTAAATTTTATTTACAATTATTGATATATCAAAAAATTACATATTTTTAAGTCTATTTTTTGAATTATAAAATATTATTATCTAAAAAATCGCTCTATTTGATTGTAGCCCAAGTTAATATATACAATTTAGCTTTTATATTGTTTATATTAATAAAGTTAGTTTGCTAAAAAATGTACATGCCTAAAAATTTCACTTTTTACTATTAGAGTGACATCTAAAAATTATCCGCAGATTCCATAAGCAAAATCCGCAAATAATGATCTACATATTATTCTAACTATATATTTTTTATTATTTAACACCCTTACGTATATGTAGGGTTGAGGGCACGGAAAATCATCACCTGTGGTACGGCATAACACCCTAAATAATCACATGACACTGATTAATAAAACATCACATGTAATTAGTAATTTACATGTGATGAATAACATCACATCCCGTGCCCGTGTGACAATTTGAAATTACACCCCGTGCCCCCAACCCTAAGTATATACCAATCTCAATTTTGTAAAACATGTTTTTACTAAATAAGCATAAGCCGCTTATATTAGCTAATACTATCAACTATTTATAGCAAAAAAATCCCTAAAAAAAGAAATTTACTGTCTCACAAATTTATATAGTCTATTGGTCTTGCACTTGCACTCGCTCTTATGTAGAGATGTGCAGTGCAGTGTAATCGGAAGAATTGCAATTGTCCTTATAAAATTTTCAATAATTTGTTTAAAAATATATTACAACAAACTTCGTTGTTTTTAATTTTAACTTTTTTTCTTTTAGATTTTTTACCATTCAGATTGATTGATAATCATTAAAATTAAAGAGGTTCTACGTACATACAATATTTGTGCTTTGCTAAGCCAATCATTTAGTGCCTAATTTTTTAAAACTCACTTATTTACCGATCTCATGTTTGTGAAACATGGTTTTGCTAAATTTGCTTTTATCACTCAAATTGGATGTAAACTGGTAACATTTATGTGGCTAAGACAGCCATAATTATAATTATAATAAAATAATAATCAAGTTCAACTAACTGTTTTTGTTTGGTTATTATTATTGTTATTTATATACTAATACTGTATACATATTCTGTACAAATTCGTGGCTATCATAAACTAATTATTATAAATTCAATTTCATAATATATAACTGCAGTCTTATTTAAACCTCAATTACACAGAAATTAGTTACAAGTTAAACAATTTTAGATATATGTTGTAGTTATTAAAATAGCATGTGAGTTTGTAACATAATTTTTATAGTAGAAATTACAATAACTTTGATGCATCTAATGCAATATGAATTTTGAGATTTTTTTTTCATCTGTGAGTCTTAAGTATATTTTTAAGTTTACAAAAGATGGATCAGTTTTTGTAAAAAACAGGACTAGATTATAAAAGACTGAGGACCAAATAATTCTCAGTTTTCAGTCTGGAATCATCTGGTTCTGGTTCTGATTATGGTCTAATGGTGACTAACTAGCTCTTAGGACCTGGTGTTGCTTGGGTTCTAGCTTCTAATTTTTTTCTAGTTCTTAGGTTTAAATATTTAAATTAGCTCTTAAAACCCTTTATTGCTTCAATGTAGAGTTCTTGCAAAGTGCATTAGCTAATGCTTTTTCACCTTTGGATCCAAGATTATTTCTATATAAATTTAATGTTGTTAATAGAGATGATGATTAATTACACAATAATTAATTACTCAATCTTATTGTTTAATAAATATAGGAGGAACTATATAGAGGGACGACTGTCTATTTAACTTCACTATAATACCAAAACCTATTTTATAATTCTGAAATCTTAAATCAAACAAATACTATATTCAAATAATTCATTATCAAAATCTTATTATAAACAATAATAGATATTTAAAAATTAATAATACAGAAATAAAATTAGATATTGAAATTTTGTTTTATGAATAGAACACAATTAAAATTAGCAAAAGTTTTTTAATAAAGACAATAAAATATTAATAAAGCAGAATTTCTAATTAAGATAATCTTTAAGAAAATCATAGGTATACAAAATTTCTAATTTTAAAACAAAGAATACTTTATAGTATGATTATAATATATTTTATATACAGTTAATTCATCAATATACAATAAGTTTATATTAAATTAAACTAAGCCACAGTAAATTATTTTACATAAAAAATGATTACAAGAATAAATTTACTAAAAATTCATCTATTGTTATTTGTTATTTTAACTAAAGTAAGAATTTTTAATTTCAACTAATATAGCTTACTATTAAGTAAGGTTCTTATAAAAAAATCAAATCATGAAAGCAATATTTAAAGTTAAAACAAGAATTTGATCTAATACAAAATATAGAAGTAAGTAATACAATAGATGCAAAGATACAACATGCAATAGTTCAATATGCATTCACATTCTTGCTTTGTCTTATATATAATTCAATAACATGTGAATATATGCTATTTAATTTGCTATATAACTCTATACTTAGTGATTTGCATCACTTTGTTTTTGGTATACACTTCATAAAAATTTCAATATCACTTCATTCCTGGTATATACAGAATTTTGTAGACAAATACAATTTATTTTGTTGTATTAGAGGTCTAATTCAAATAAATCTGTTATCTATTAATACTCATTTACTATTGGTATCTGGATAATTTGACAAATATTCAGATAGTTATTCAGATACCAATAGTAAAACAGATATTTGAATAATTTCAGATCTGGATATTCAATAAATAAATAGATAAACAGATAATTGATAGAAACTCTATATTGTATAACACTATAATTTGTAAAACTTTATAAAATTTTCAATATTGTATTTAGTAAAATTCAGTAAAAGAACTTTTTTTAACAATCACTTGTTTCAAATTTTTTACCCAAAGAAAAATAAAAATTTTGTTGAAGATAATGTTGCTTTGTATTCTGATGAGATAGTTTTTGTAGAGGTTAATACCTTTCCTACTCTCTTAACTTCTTTACATATTCAGCATGCAAGCCAAAAGCATTTTGTTACAAGATAACTGGCAAGAGGTGCCCTTGTACAGAAAATTTTAATGGAGATGGTGTTCTGGAGAGGAGGGTCTCCATCAACGAAGTCTCTTAAAAGTCTAACAAAAAAGACAAGAGGAACAACAAAAGTTTTTATTTTTCAACACACTTCTTACAAGTTTTGCAAGTAGTTGCTCTTTACCTTTAAAATTACCTACTACAACTCTCACCATTTTTGAAATTTTTTTTGGATAAAAAGTGGGAATTAGGGTTATAAACTTACAGTAAGTTTTAATTTTTTAATATAAGGTAAGTTATAGTTATATAATTTATATGTAAGTATGTAAGTTAAATAATATATATAATTATTATATAAATATATATAACAAAATATTCAAAATGCAATATATAATTATATTTGACTTTTACTAAAATGCATCTATGGTGTTTAACACCCATATAAATATTATTACAAAAACTAGCTAATTAATTGGTACAAGTTATTCTAAGCGAAAATGCTCAACATCTCTAAAAACTCTTTCCAAATTCTAACTCTAACTCTAAATACTAATACTAATAGTTAGCATTATAACTTACAAACTTACCATACATCATAAATTTTGGATATAACTTACGAGTAACTTACATATAAGGTAAGTATGTAAGTTACAACCTTTACAACCCTAGTGGGAATTTGGCTTACCCCTCCAAAAGATCAACATTGTTTATATTCCAAATCCAGAAAGCTGAGTAGATTACAACTACATGTTTGACAGATATGGTGCTACTAATTTGAACAGGCCCTGGGTTCTAATAGCAGCAGCAGGTGGCTTGAGATACAGGTTCATGGATAGTGGCAGCATCTGGCTTGAGATATGAATTAGGTCAGGCCAAATATTCCAAAGTCAGTCATATGGTCAAAAAGAAATACTAATGCTAAAATGAGGCTTTATAGTAAAAATATACCAATGTTGTATTTGTTATATAATTTTTATACTTGCCTGGCATGGGTTATAATAGTGCACCCTTTTTTTCTTTTTTTTTGTGTTCGTTTTTGTGCTATTTCTTAATAGAGGTAGCTACTATTTCTCACAAGAGAAAGCTTTCTCTTGTTTAGCCTGTTGGGGCTTATCTTTTTGATTTTCTTTTTTTATATTTTCCATTTCTCCCATTTTATTCCTTATTATTTTTCCTTTCTTGTTTTGTTTTTTTTTTGTATATAAACTCCTTTTTTTCTTGATATACATTCTAGTATTGAGAATACAGAACATTATTTTTTTTTGCTCTCAGTAAAGAAAGTAAAAATGAAGAGATAGGCTTTTGGCGAGCTGACAAGATCTTCTAACTTATACGTGGGTAGTGTAACAAGTTACTCTTAGACACACTAGATACAGCTGGGTGATATCGGGCTTGCAATTTTCATACTGTCATTATTTATTCCATCCAAGTTTGTTTAATAAAGTATTGTATTTGAGCTCTAGAAAGACTATCAAAGAGCTAAAAATATATATATATATAGTATTTAGTAGATTTTAATAGTTCATATTGTGTTTCTTATAAATTAGTTATATAATAGATTTTATAAAATATAACTTCTATTTTGTTATAGCTAACACAGCTATAACAACTTGATAAAATATATAATTACAATTTATTGATATTTAGAAACTTAATGTAAAAGGTTTTTTGTTATTAAACAAAATATAAAACTTTACAATACATTATATAAATAATTATTAGATTATCTAGTTATCTAAAAATTGTTTCACTATTATCTTTAACAATCAGTAATTATTTTTTTTTATTTTTTTTTTAACGACACTGTCTCTTTATTACTCATTATTGTAGATGTATAATACAACATATTATTTTACAACAGAAATTTAGTACATCATTGGTAATCTCTAACCTATTAGTACATGTTATGCTGCCAATACTGAGTTCGTATCTCAAGCCACCTTTTTGGGATGCTGCCGTAACCCAGTCTGTATCTCAAGCCATAATCTTTCTAATTAGTCATTAACAACCGCAGATGTCCCAGGTCTCTTCCTCTGCGATATTACAGTTCCTAAATCTCTGTGAACCTCTTTGAGTGAGATATACCAAACCTTTTAGCCCGGTATAGTTGTCGTAACCCCTATTTACCTCACCATTGGTCAACACATACTGTGAAGTTTGCTTACCCCGACTCTGGTGCCTCCATATTATTGGGTGGTAGGATATTCACATTTTGCTAGATATTACATGTCCTACACATATATCTATCTAGACTTCAGCAACCTATGCCACAGCTTTACCCATGCACTTGGGGTCAGGGCTAACTATTGAACCCCTGTGATTATCTACTTCTGCCCTTATTAGGTTCACAACAACTCTGGTACCCGCAATTGGACTATTTTCTTACCTGGATTCTTTATCGGTCTCTCCCTTACTTCCAGCCAGCAACCCAGAAGGGTTGGTCTGCCCAGGATTTAGGTGCCTGAAGAACGCCCTCCTCTTGGTACATACTTTCGGAGCATATGTCCTTTTTCTCTGGTATGGCAGAACCCAGCAGTTTGGCTGGTGTGTCCACGCTATTAATACCTGGTTGTTCGGTTCTCCAATCTTAGGCCCCGGTTTGAATTCAGCCCTCTTGTGATACTATCAAAGATCACTGTTATTCCTAGCTAGGGACCTCCCAAATAGATTTTCGGTTATGCCAGTTCCTCGGATTTATTGCGCCATTGCTCCCATTACTAGATGGTGTGACTGAAGTTACAGATTAGATCCAACCAATAAGCATAGCTATTAACTAAACACAAGCCTATTTTTTAAATATCATTATCTGTGGGATTTGAACTCTAGATCTGCCACTAGGAGAGAGTAATAACCAGACCACTACACTAAGTCGCCACATCTCAACAATCAGTAATTATCATTTAATTAACTCAATAAAAAATCCTATTAAAAAAATGAGAAATGCTTAATATCAAATAAATAGACAAATTAATATCATTGGGTTACTAAATTTTGTGTATAAAATTATTATCATTAATAATTGTAACTTTGATAATGCATATATTTGCAGTTCTTTGGATTTTAAGATAGTATTCTGTATTAGTGATATGGGTTAATACTAAAACTTTAGATCGATCTAGCTGACAAAAAAATGTTAGCCTGGTTGACCAGACTGACTAAACTTTATTGCAAATATTTATAGCTATAGAAAATTTTCTAAAAATTGAATTTATAATTTATCAAGTTAGAATAAATAAGTTATTAACATTGGCTAACAAAAAATTATAAATTTAGATAAGAACAATTTTTAAATACCCAGGAATAATGATATAGCTGTAAAAGGTTTAGTTTTGGCATTAAAGTAAAATAAAAAATTACTTGCATTGAGCTATTAATATAATTAAATCATTATTGAATTAAAATATTAAGATTTTATCTATTATTATCATATTTATAAAAAGATTATTGTTTAATATAAAGACCAAATTATAAAATTGAGGGTAAGGGGGTTGGGATCCCGCAGCCTAGTGGTCTAGACACCCAACTCTCCACAAGTAGATTTCAGGTTCAAGTCCTAGTAGGTACATTTATCTACAAATATTTGGAAGCATCTGCCATGGAAAGTCCAAGTGAATACAGGTTTGGATTAGGAATTTTCAGAAGGTCTATTGTGAAGTAGTTGGCACTATGTATAATAGTGGTTGTTACATAAAGTTCTATTACACAAAGGTTGTGTGTGTAAATCTGCAATTGGCAAGGTAGCACCAACAACCCCTAAGGCAGTATTGGGGATCTTGTTTGGAAGTATAACCAGGTTGTAACCAGAATTGGAAGTGGTGAGAAATGTGGTGAACACAAATAGACCTGTAGTAAAGAATTGGCCTTACCATATTTAGAACACCTCTGGAATATATGGAACTTACTAGCCAATAAGAAGTTGAAGCATAGAGGCATGTACATGTTGATAGACCTAATAGGCTCTGGTCATACCTATATGGGAGCCTTTGGCATTAAGAGGACTCAGGACCACCAATATAGATATAGCTAGTATAAGTGCATGTAGCAGTAACCGAAGGCTACAACTGCCAAGAATCACCATAAAAAGAAACGATGACGCACCTGTCACCTCTGAGCCTCATAATGTCATCCAACTATACTGACTACTGGAAGTATTTGCAAAACATATCTGGACAGCCTCATCACTATATTGGGAAGTACAGTCATTAGCACAGACCTAATTGGATACGTTAAAATCTGGGTTCTGAAAGTCGCAGGAAACCAGCTAGTTATGGCAGTATGCAGGCTTGAAATACTTACCCAATTGGGTAGAGGCAGCTGCATGGCTTGAGATATAAACTCCTGGAAAGTACGTCAAGTAAGGGTTGAGGAAAAAATCGCTCTGCTAGGCACACCAAACTAGAAACAATAAATATCTACCTGGTATACACCAATTTGGGAGTTGAAGATAATAGATTTGTGGGTAATATAGTGAACATGTGAATACTAATTGGCGGCTGAGAGGGATGTATAAATCCAGGTCAGCTGTATAGTGGAGATACAGTCAGCTCTGGTAGGTTTTAGCCATGGATAAATGGTTTGTATACCTAATGTCCTAGTCTTAGTACTTGATGTAATATGTATATATATCAGCACTATCATATGTCAATTATTTAAATATTAAATAAAGTCTAAGTGCGGATGCTACACCCTTATAATTAAAAAAAAAAATATTAAAAGTAAGTCAGTAGAAATAGTGTTGAAATCCGGATGGCAATTTGGATATCTGAATTAATATCTATTTCAAAAATGTCTATCCAGATATCCTTCTAAATTAAAATATTAGAATTCAAATATCTATCCAGATGTATCTGGATTGTATATATAGCAAAAAAAATCATTGCACCTATGGCATCTCTGATTTTTTTTAATTAATCAGTATAGCCAAGTTTGTGTGCATTTGAATTACCATGATTTCTATCATAAGTTATTGTAAAATAAGGTAGCTGCACAACAGCATCGCACAAAACCAAGAACAGGAAAGTATCTAAATATTAAGTGGTTTAAAATTTTAAGTTAATCTAATTATGTATTTTGTGATATTTGATCTAACATTAAATTTAGATCATGTACACAATTAGGGCTATTAGTTAGTTTGACTAAATTTTGGGCTTGTGCTCTGTCTTAGAATATAACCAGTTTGGTTTTTGTAGATAGACCAAAAAAAACTATCAGTTTCAATATTGTATAAAATTATTGTAATATACATATATAGCCTAATTTTTTGTTATTTGTTGGGTTTAGATTATGTACACTATTATAATATAGTACAAGTGTAAGTATGGTACCATGCAACTTGAGTTCTGACAAGACCAAAATTTATAACAATACTTTGTATATAAATTTCAGAAAAATCAAGTTATAAAAATCATAATTAGTATGAATATGAAATTAATAATAGATACATAGATTATTTCAAATATTTCGATTAACAAATAATATTGACTGAATCAACTTGAATAAAAGATTATTTATCAACCAAATTAGTATGACAATAAACTAATAAAACTAATAAGTGTATACATTATTTTCAAATATTTTTGATCATCAAATTTTTCATACTTACTGGATGAATTTATAATTTATAATCTTTCCGAAATAGATTAATTTAAAATTTTTTTTTAGCATATTTTAGACTATACTTACAGACTAATTTAATACAAATATAAAAAATAAACTATTATCATTGCTGACTAAATAAAATAAGGAATCATATTAAATGTGAAAATTTACTATTTATTTTTTGCAATAACAGAAATAAAAAGCAAATCCCCAATTATGTAAGAGTCCTTTGGGTTTTAGCATTACTAATTAGCAAACTAGCATCTATTGAAAGATTGTGTTAGGGTTACTATACGATTTCCAAAAGCTATTTTTTCAAAAGAATTTAATACTGACTAATTATTTTTTTTTTTGTGAAAATGGCTTTTGAAAACTTTATACAATATTGTATTAGTAGTAAAAAATAAACATTAATTTGCAATTTGCAGTATTATAGCAGTATCAATAAAAATGAATTTAAAATATTTCAAATGTTCATGTCAATTATTTTTTAAAGAATTTTGAAATAGAGCTGGGTATTTTTTTAAAATTATAAGCTTGTAAATGTAGATCTCAGCAAAATTCTATTCTTTTAAAAATAAAGTAAAGAACAAAAGACTTTATAAAATTTTTTTGGTTGTGTCTAAAATATTTATTTTTGTTAATATTTAGATTATTTGGATTTTTTTTTTACTACAGTAGCAGAAAGAATTTTGAATGTATATAAATAAATACCTTCACTTAACAATTATTTAATTTTTTTTTTAAAGAAAAACTAAAATGATTTTGCATTTGCCTTAAGGCAGTATGATCTAGTTTGCCCAATTGAAGACAGTATTTTATGTGTCCAATCACAACTGGTGAGAAAATTAGAGCTTCCAGATCAATTAATTGCAATTATTTCATTATTATAGCAGTTTTTATTCTAACTAGAACAGCTAATAAAAATTATAATTAGTTAGACCATATTCAAAATCAAAGTGAATCAAAATCTTAACAAGCCGGTATATAATTATTTGGTTAATTTTTTATTAGCTGCTCAATCAGAATGAAAATTGTTGTAATTGGTTATAATTATTTTTAAAATAATTTTTAATTAATTTTCTGCACTTATAATATTATATAACTATATGAATGATCATCTGGATAGATCTGATATTTTGATAGGTATCCAGATTTAGCATTTACAAATTAAATTAAGTATCCGGATATCCAAATGATTCACGATATTCAGATGTTTAGTTAAATAAATCCCAACACTAAGTAGAAATGCACTATATTTTTTCTAAGTAAATTTTTTTAAAAATTTAAATAAGATAATTCAACAACAACTTAATTAAATTTAATGAAATTTTTTGAAATCAATTCAAAAAACTTGTAAAATTTATTTAAAAAATTTTACTAAATTTGGTTAAGTTTTTTGCTGATTTATTTTTGAAGATTTAAAAAGATTTCATTAAAAATAACATAGTGTATTTCAATTTATAAAATACAGGAGGGTACTATATTATTGTAGACACTTTTTAAAAATTTATACCAAGCTAAATAAGTATACTATTAGTTTGAAAATTATATAAAAAGTTTATTAAATCTAAGGCTTTTAAATAAATAAAAAAATATAAAATTCTATACAACAGTTTTTGAAATAATTTAGATAACACAAAGTTGTGTAATGTTATACTGGTACAAAATTAGTAATTTTAATATAGCCTACATAATAAATAGAATTACTAAATATAGTAATTTATAAACTTAATTTTTTTATTAAATAAATTAATTTTTTTTAAATAATAAATTAATTTTTTTTAAATAATATTAATATAACAAAGTATATATTTTTTTAAAACTTTTAAAATTTTTAAAAAATATTTATAAAATTTTTATATATAGAAACAAAAATTACTACTTTTAAAAATTGATTAATTTAAATTAACATTTAACTTTTATTTTAAAAATTAATAAAAAATTGAAAATTTTTTAAAAAATTATAAAAATTTCAAATTATATATAATTTGTTATATTAAATAACTTTATAAAATTAAAAATTTGAGTTATTTAATAAAAAATTAATTTTTACTATAAAAATATAATTTTAATAATTTTTTTAAGATTACTAAATGTGTACCAGAATAACATTACACAAATTTGTATTACTTAAATTATTTCAAAAACTATTGCATAGAATTTTATAATTTTTTTATTTAAAAGCCTGAGATTTAATAAACTTTTTATATAATTTTCAAATTAGTATTATACTCATTTAGCTCAATATAATTTTTTCAAAAGTGTTCACAATAATATAGTACCCCCTGTAGAAAGAAAATAATATATTAATTATAAAAATTCTATGCATCTCTGGTCAGATATATTTAGCTTATATATCTCTAGTCCAAAGCTATGCCTAATTATATAACTTAATTAGGTTAAATTTATATAGAGTTAGAGCAAAAACAAGTTGTATAAGCAAAATTACCTTTCTGATACTTTTAATTAGTATCTTAAAATCAGTTTAGATAGCCATTTTTGATATTTTTCATATTTCTTTACTTTTTTATATTTTTTGTTATTGTTTTGTTTTTTCAGACTGATTTGCAAAAATCATCTTTCATGCTACATAAAAATGGTAGTCACATGATTATTTTACATTTTAATTGACTTTTAGCTTCAAATATTATCACTGACCAAAGATATCTATTAATTATAGCTAAAAAGGGTGTAGTGATATAGTAAAGTGGTAAAGTTGTCACACTTCCAAGCCAGCTTATAACTAAGATACCAAGTTTAAATTCTATTGATAACAATTTAGACAAAACTTTTTGTATTATAGTAACAAATCTTTATTGATAAGTTAGGTTCTAGAACTTATAATTCCAATCACACCAATGCATATTGTATACTGAAAGTTTCTAGAAGTATTTGTATAATATTTGGGTTGTATAGAGAAATACAAACTGGTTTAGACAGCACAAACCCATAATAAGACTTCTAGAAATATATAAAACTAAATAAGAACTTGAAGCAATTATTAAGACAATTATACTATATTATTAGTTTAAACTAATTAAACCATTAATTATATATTTTATATATATTATAAATTATAATATGAAAATTTATTAATTTATATGTAGTGTTTATACACGGGATACTAATTTATTAATTTACAAACCTGTGTAATATGCCAATCAAAACAATTTTTATGAAAGAAAATTAAACTCTTGCTTATAGTTAAGGTAAGAGTAAGTTTGGGATTGGGGTGAAAGTAGTTTATACCAAAATTTTGCAAGGAAATTTTTTTGTTAGAAGCCAAAAAGTGGTTTCCTAGTTAAAATTTTGAAATAATAGTTGGTTTTTTTATACTCGTGTATATACACTATGAGTACAAATAGAAATTCTTTTATAATATTTATATAATTAAGTTAAAATAGTTATTTAAGTTTTTCAATATATCAAATTTTAAACTATAAATCTAGTATAATTAATAATAAATATGGTGGCTGATGCTGAAAATTTTTCATATTTTATTATAAAATTTTTTTAGTGCCTTTTTTGTAGTCTTTTTTTCATAGTTAAGTTAGGGTTTGGGAGTAGTATTTATTAATAAAAAACTATATATGAATTTTATAGATTTAAAAAGGGACCCCAATTTTCAGTATCAGCCAATTTCAGCATTAGCCCCCACAATAAATATTAAATATTTATTTTTTGGCAATATTTTAAAAGTTTATTAGCTACAGATTTATACTACTGCTTAAACTATACTAGTATATCATCTTTATATTTAATTCGTAATTCATATATCAACCAGTGAATATATATAGCAACATATAGAGAAAATTAATTATTGTTTATTTAAATTCTAGAAATTTGGTACTGCCAAAGCAATAGCAAATGTTTTTACTAAGCTAATCTTATTTAATGTTAAACAAAAGTTGTAAAGCACGTTTTTGTGATTCTAATTGTGGTAAAAATGTTAAAATCGGCCTAGTGAAATGCAAAATATTTTTAAAAAACCTTTCTCGACTATATAAAGTTTCTTTGTAATATTGTTTACATAGAAACTTTATATGGTTGAGAAAGGTTTTTTAAAGATATCTTGCATTTTACCAGGCTGATTTAATGTTTTTACTACCATTAGAATCACAAAAACGTGCTTTACAACTTTTGTTTAACATTAAATGATTAGCTTAGTAAAAACATTTGCTATTGTTCTGGCAGTGCCAAATTTCTAGAATTTAAATAAACAATAATTAATTTTTCTCACTTTTACTATATATAGTAATATATACAGCTTCTGATTGGTATGCAAATCACAAATTAACTTTTTTAAATGATTTAAGTAATAAATAATAAAATAGAATGACTATTAACAGTGTTAAATATTTAATAATAATATAAATATAAATACTAAATTAAATTAAACAATAGTAAATTTATATAATATATTTTTGTTAATTATATCCTATACTAAAAATATACAAACTATTCTTAAAAGATAATAAAATGTCAACAAAAAGTTCTATTTTAATTATTTTTAGCCAAATATACTAATATAATTTTGTATTAGCAAAAGATATAGTATTCAATATAGTATATAAATTTAACACTTTTTGTATATATAAAAGGTAGAATTTCACTGTGTTATTATATCAAGAACTGGCTTTAACTATTAAATAACTTTAATCTTTTATAGTATATTTGTAATCCTCTAATACTCTTTATTAATCCACACAACTACAATAAAATAATAATAAAATTATGTAAAATCTTAAAAAAAACTTACTTAGAATTAATACAAAAAAAAATATTTTAATATATATTAATATAATTAGAAAGTTGATTTATTATTAAATTACAGGATAATATAATACAAATATATTATATAATTTTTTTAATATTAAGGGTAGGGTAAACATAGATCATTTCTTATATAAGTAGATCAACCAAAAAAATATTATACAAAAATCAAACACATGTTACATATAAAA